>JABUQX010011773.1:40000-83036 GCA_015478945.1 Trachelipus rathkii | reverse complement strand
ATTGTTAATGCTAAGACTGATATTCAGAAAACTAAAAATGAGAGTAATCCGACTGATGGAAAGCTGCGTCACAGTTTCTTATGAAAATTCTAGCTGCGACGAAAATGGAAACTACTTCTACTACTACTTCATCTAGTACCTTTCAACAAAAAAAAAAAAAAAAAAAAAAAAAAAATTCCTTCCCCCCAAAAAAAAAATTAGCCTAAAAAAATAAAATATTTAAACTGTACTTCTGATCTAAAAATAACCTGTGTTGTGAACGTCAGGCCTAGTCTAATATCATACCTCATAATTTACAAGGTTCAGACTGCCAAAAAAAAAAATTTTCATAAGAAATTTGGACCACCCTTAATATAATATATATATATATATATATATATATATATATATATATATATATATATATATATATATATATATATATATATATATATATATATATATATATAAAGTATATATATATATATATATATATATATATATATATATATATATATATATATATTTTTTTTTCTTTCTTTCTTCTCCTTCCTCTTTTCCCCCATAGATTGGGGGTAATGTGCTGTACAAGCATCGGAAAGAAAGCAGTAGGCGTTATGACAAACATCGAAAGAAAAGCCCAGCCTTACCGCCCCCTCTGTACCATTAATTAGTGAGAGCTCGTCACAGACAGAAAATCCACCCTAGAGCATCATGGGACCGCGACGGACCACTATGGTAAATCGTCAATGTAAGGGTTCATCCCCGGCCCAGGTGGACCACAACCATGCCCCCATACAACCCGCCATTCTCTCCTATCATGCACCTTTATTCTCGCCTCTGCCAAACTCACATTTCTCTCCTTCAGACATTCGTTCACCGACTCAATCCACTTTCTTCGGTCTCCTAGCCGGTCGGTTCCCAACACACTCTCCACTATACATCCGCTTAACCAACCGACTTCATTCATCCTTTAATTATGGCCAAACCATCTCAGTATTACTTCATTTATTCTCTCTATTTAACTTTCTTCACACCATACCACTCTCTAATACGTTCATTCCTCACTTTATTAATTCTTTCAATACCTCAGCATGCCCCTAAGACGGTCCATCTGAACATTGAACATTGATCTATACTTTATTCCAGACCATTGTCTCACTGATCATACAATAACACAGGTAATGTAATATATTCTCATGTAAGACTCTAAGTAATTAAGACTAGTCCCTTCACATCTTCACCTCAAAGATTTAATTGCACCAGCCACCTTCCTGCCATTCACAACTTTCCTGGTACTACACTCTGCATCATCCGTTCCCTTCTCATCCAACACATACCTAAATATTTAAACTCAGACATTTGCTCCAGCCAGCTCATCATCTAACATAACTCACACTGAGGACTGTCCTCACTACAAACCATAACCTTACTCTTATCTACGTTTACTAAACCCTCCTTTACATACCTGCAATCCCTCCACCAACCCTCTCAAAACTCTTCAGATTCGCCACACAGAACCAAATCATCCGCATATAATAGGTAGGGCACCCTCTACTCCTCTCCATTCTCCATCATTCTAACACCATTTCCTGCCATCCCCACTCGAATTCTTTCATAACCCCATCTCATATACAAAATTGAATAACCAAGGAGACATGACACAACCCTGTCTCACTCCTATTAATCCTAAAACAATCACCATTGACACCATTTATTCTACACACCCTTCACTATCGTCATACATATACTTTTGATTCCATCTAGAAGCCTACCACCAACACCATATCACTAAAACCCTGCCATAAAGATTCCCTATTAACTCTATCATACGCCTGTTGTAAATCCATAAAACCTAAATATAATTTATTCTTCTTCTCCCTCATTTTCTCAATCATTTGTTTCAATGTAAAGATTTGATCCACACATCCTCTACCACCCAAACGCACCTTTGTTCTTTCACCAACAGTCTCAGTCACTCGAGGCAATTCTTCAACCAAAATACCAAGCGATATACCTCTCCTTACAACACTCAATAAACTATTCCCCTATAATTTCGACAGTTCCCTTTATCTCCCTACCCTTATATAAGGGTACTGCTGCTCGCCTCCAATCCCTTGGAACTAGTACCCTCCATAAACGCTTTATTACACAACTCCAAATTTAATCAATCACCATCTTCGCCTCTGCTGATCATTTCATACCATAATTACTCCATATCGCCAGTAGATTTTACCATTCTTCAACTTTCTCACTCTACCCATTACCCTCTCCTTAATTTCCTCATTCCCAAAAATACCTATCTCCTTCTTGCACCATCAAAACCACACACATTCACTAACACCTCACCATTACTGTTAATATTGTGCAGATTGTCGAAGTGTTCTTTCCACACTCCCTCACATCCATTTCATCAGTTACGAAAGCACTATCCCTATTCACTCTCTAAGCAGATTCCCCTTTTCCTCATTCTTAACCTTTCGCGCCTCTTCAAGAAGAGCTTCCTATTCCCTTGTATGTCCTCATCCAATTTCTCCTTCCAAACTGTTCATTTACTCTTTCTCTTGTTTTCTCCTACGTATGCACCTTTAGTATTTCTTTTCCTCCTTATATATCTTTCTTTCGAAATCTCATCATTTGCTTAGTACATTCAACCACGCTTCTTTTTTACCTTTAACCGCTTTCATCACCTCTTCATTCCACCATTCGCTGTTAACATTCTTACTTCCTACTCTAGCACATCCACACACTTCCTTGCACTACCAACAATTGCTTCCTTCATTTGCCCGCAGATTTGTTCAGTCATCAACTCGTTCACATTCAACCGATTTACTAACGAGCCTTACATATTTATCCTTATTGCCTTGTTCACTTAACTTCTCACTCTTAATTTTACCTATTTCCTTTCGTATCACCTTCCTCTCCATCCAAGCCCCCACTAACTTAATTTTACATAGAACAACATAATGATCCGATAATCCCATTCCTAACCCTCTCACCGATTTAACATCCAACACATACTTCACCATCTCCTCTTCACCCAACACAAAATCAATCATACTTTCTTTTCACTTCGATACCATCTCTACCTACACCAACTCTAGTATACTTATGGATACTCTTGTGTTTAAAGAAAGTATTACTTACACACATACCTCTCTCTTCACAGAAATCAATCACCTCTTCCACTGTTCTCATTTTCTCCTGCCAACCCAAACCACCTATATACCATCCCTTTTTGATCACCTATCCAACCATTCAGTTCCCCCAACACTATCAACTTGGAGTTCCTACCACCCCCATCCAGAGCATCATTCAAATTATCCCAAAAAATCGTACTTTCTTCAACGTTTCAGATGGACCATACGTCATAACCACATACCTTTGACCTTTTCAAACTTTGAACCAACCATTAGAATTCTAGGATTCACACACACAAAGTCTACCATAGCTTGTACCTCACAGAGGTCACTCATTAAAATTGCAACTCCTTCTCTCCCCTCTTATTCATTTCCACACCAGCACGCACACACATTTCACAGCATCGCCACCACTAATTTCACCTGTTTCCTTTCATCTTGTTCTGTCACAGCGAGCAACCAAATTTACCTTCTTTTCTAAATACATCCATCACCTCTCCTCAACATTTATTCCTCTGAGTTTCCATGTACTCATACGATTCGTACAATTTCGCCGAAGATTAGAAGGTCGTTTACGGCGATCACGATCATCTTCGAGGCATGTATTAGCATTCCTAGCAAGAGATAGGTGGTAGTGGGCAGCCAACCTAACTACCCCCGTCCCTTATCGGCTTCACATGGTGCAGGACATACGATGCGGGCAATTCTTTCTCCCGCACATAGGGGATATGAGTAGGGATGTCTGTGATAAAGAGGGTGGATTGAAAGAATGGAAATTGAGAAAATGAGGGGAAAGAAGAAAGGTTGAAAGAAAGTGCATGTGGTAAATGCTAATGCATGAATGCATAACAAATGCACACACACGTGCTGGGGGTCGGAGGGTTCACACAAAAGACCCATCTGCATTGGTTCTCACAGCTATGCCATGCCCAAGTTAACAAGACATAACACCACTATGAGAATCAAATACACCCTTCCGGTATATATATATATATATATATATATATATATATATATATATATATATATATATATATATATATATATATATATATATATATATATATATATATATATATATATATATATATATATATATATATATATATATATATATATATATATATATATATATATATATATATATATATTTTAGGTGGTATAAATTTTTTTTTTTTTTTTTTTTTTGGCAGTCTGAACCTTGTAAATTATGAGGTATGATATCAAAAGATTGTATTTAAATTTTTAAGCTGATTGAGCAATATTTAATAGTGACACAATGCTGTTGAAATACATAGCTTTTCCACACCACCCCTGAGGTAGCTATAACAGGTGCGTTTTTTTTAATGTGGTATCCCCAATAGGCCTACTCCACAACTTATTAAATTCATTTATTTAATTTTTATTACTTATTATAGGTTTATTCCTTATTTTCATAACTTTTTCAGCCGTTTCTTTGATATTCCTGGAAATTTTTCCCTGTGTCTTTCTATAACTTGAAGAAATTATTGCATTTCCTCCTCGTTTTTTGTTAGTTGATTATTATAGTTTTGCACTAGTGCAATAGCTCTTTCGGCATTGTCGTTGATGACATTTATTGATTTGATAACTTCTTGTGCATTCTTATAGTGCATTTCTTTCGTTCCATTTCAATGGGTCAACCTTGAGAAAAGTGGAGTCCAAACGTAATTTATTGAAGAACAAATGACTGCATTCTGTTATAAAGTCGGCAAGTGTTTTGTTAAGAAGTTGATGTTCATTCTTAAATACAAAACGTTTATCTGGCTTATCTACACTTGTTCTTCTTGGTTTATGCAGAGCTTCAACCATCTTTCGTTTCATTTCAACTGGTACTTCATCATCCATAAATGCAAGAGCTGCAAGTTCTTCTCCTAAATACCACAAGTGATGTTTGAAAGCTTTACTACCTACTACTGATAATTAATAATCGTCACAACATTCCAGCTCTTTAAGGTAATTCAAGTCCTTTCTTTTGGCTGAAGCTGCTGATGTGGCTAAAGACCAATTGGAAACATAAAACCTTACAGCAAAGTTCGCAAATCTTGTCATTGCAGCTGCTTCTTGCTCTGTCATATTAAACTGCGACCTAAACAAGACTATTTTCAATGAATAAATGACTCGTGCCATTAATCGTGCTAGATGCAGAGCACCAGGTTTACGAAAAGAAAACCGTTTCTCAAGGTTCCCACATAAATAAACAACTATCAGCTCTAATAGTTCTCTATAATCATCCCGTGGGTGGCTTTTCTTTAACTGCTCACTACAAAAAGCTAAAACATTTTCTGTCCATGAATCACTAATTCTCACATATCTCCTTACTTTTCTTTACATAATTTTTTTCAAAATTTCCTGGAAACGTTTGAACAGGTCAATGTCTGGTCCTGATGAAATACAGTAACATTTGATGAAAGCAGCAGATATGACTATTTCATGAATATGATGTCGACATGCAAAGGCCAGAAGACTTCTTTTCAGCTTCTCTTCTATAATCCTACAAGCCCAACTTTTGATTCCGGTATTGCTTGCTGTTGTGTCAAAACACATTCCTACTATGCTATCTTCCAAATTCCAATCTTTTAGGCACTGTACTACAACTTCTGCAACATTTGCACCGGTTCCTCTCAAAAGTTTTGAAACACCCAGCAACTTTGATTTCCCTCCACCATGTACGACGATCGCTAGACGTTCAACCTTGTCTTCTCCGGTTACATCCAACAATAACTTACCATCCCAGTGTACAGATGTCAGTAAACCACCAGGAAATGTTTGTTTAATATTCTCAGCAATTGCTTTACGAACGTCAGACCTTCGCCGCCGTAATGTACTTCTGCTTAATACAATATTATCAACTTTTTTCCCAAGCGCATTTGCAGTAGCTGTTACTGCTAACATCACACGTCGATCACTCATTTTCGATTTATCCAAAGCCATTGCTAAGTCAGGGGTTATGATTTTATGACGTTCCTTTGAACTCTTACATGGTTCGACTCTGGAGGTTCTTCACTGCTAGAGGAACTACCACTATCCACACTAGTACATTCTTGCAGAATACGTAATTGTTCCTCCTGCCGACGAACTTCCCTTTTAATTTTATTACTTTCTTGTTCTTCCCTTTTACGCTTTCTTTCTTGTTTTACAGCATATTTTTTATCCACAATACTCATATACCCTCGCCTACCTTTTTCTCTCTGAACTTTAAGAAAAACTCTATCTTCTTCATTTGATATTATTTTCATTGCGTTTGCATGTGCGATATCAAATAAATCATTTAAGCTTTCGTTAAAGATAGTCTCTTTTTCAATTTGTATTTGACTTCTCCTTGATTTTAATTTTAAAATTGATCTGTATTGTTCATATGTCTTTCTAATCTTGGTTAAAACATCCTGTTTGGCCTTCGTGGGTAACTTTGCTCGAGAGAGAGAGAGAGAGAGAGAGAGAGAGAGAGAGAGAGAGAGAGAGAGAGAGAGAGAGAGAGAGAGAGATAGAGAGAGAGATAGAGATAGAGAGAGAGAGAGAGAGAGAGAGAGAGAGAGAGAGAGAGAGAGAGAGAGAGAGAGATAGAGAGATAGAGAGATAGATAGATAGATAGAGAGATAGATAGATAGATAGATAGATAGAGAGAGAGAGAGAGAGAGAGAGAGAGAGAGAGAGAGAGATAGAGAGATAGAGATAGATAGATAGATAGATATAGATAGATAGATAGATAGATAGATAGATAGATAGATAGATAGATAGATAGATAGATAGATAGATAGAGAGAGAGAGAGAGAGAGAGAGAGAGAGAGAGAGAATCGAAGTGAAAAGTATGATTGAATTTGTTTTGGTGAAAAAGGAGATGTTGAAGTATGTGTTGGATGTTAAATCAGTGAGGGGATTAGGAATGGGATTATCGAATCATTATGTTGTTCTATGTAAAATTAAATTAGTGGTGGCTTGGATTGAGAGGAAGGTGATACGGAAGGAAGTGGGTAGGACTAAAAGTGAGAAGTTAAGTGAACAAGGTAATAAGGATAAGTATCAAAGAGCGATCGCAGGTAAATTGGTTGAATGTGAACAAGTTGAAACTGAACAAATCTGGAAGCGAGTGAAGGAAGCAGTTGTTAGCAGTGCTAAGGAAGTATGTGGATGTGCTAAAGTAGGAAGTAAGAATGATAACAGTGAGTGGTAGAATGAAGAGGTGATGCATGCGGTTAAAAATAAAAAAGGCGTGGTTGAATGTACTAAATGCCAAAGATGAAGTTTCGAAAGAAAGATGTTTGGAATTATATAAGGGGGAAAAAAGAAATACTAAAAGGTGCATACGTAGGAGAAAAGAAGAAGTAATGAACAGTTTGGAAGGAGGATAAATGGGACTTAGAAGGGAATAGGAAGCTCTTCTGGAAGGAAGCGCGAAAGGTTAAGAATGAGAATAAGTGGAACCTGCTTAGAATAATGAATAGGGATGGTGCTTTTGTAACTGATGAAATGGATGTGTGGAGTGTGGAAAGAACACTTCGAAAATCTGTATAATATTAACAGTACTGAAGAGGTGATAGTGAATGTGTGTGGGTTTGATGGTGCAAGAAGGAATAGGTATTTTTGGGATGAGGTCATTAGCAAGGAGGAGGTAATTTGAAGATTGAGAAAGTTGAAGAATGGCAAATCTGCAGGTATAGATGAAATTACTGGTGAAATGATCAAGAACGGAGGCGAGATGGTGATTGATTGGATTTGGAAGTTGTGTAATAAAGTACAGGAGAGTGGTAGTTCCTAGGCATTGAGGAGAGCAGTAATAGTACCCTCATATAAAGGTAAGGGAGATAAGGGGAACTGTAGTAATTAAAGGCGAAATAGTTTATTGAGTGCTTTGTAGGAAGATATACGCTGGTATTTTAGTCGAAAGAGGCCGAGTGACTGAAGGACTGATTGGTGAATAACAAGGTGCGTTGGTAGAGAATGTGTGGATCAAATCTTTACATTGAAACAAATCAATGAAAAAATGAGGGAGAAAAAGAATAAATTGTATTTAGGTTTTAAGGATTTTCAACAGGCGTATGATAAGATTAAAATGGAAGCTCTATGGCAAGTGTTAGTGATATATGGTGTTGGTGGTAGGCTCTTGAATGGAATCAAAAGTATGTATGACGAAAGAGGCGTGTGTAAGAATAAATGTTGTCAAAGGTGATTATTTATTAATATGGAGTGAACAGGGTTATTGTGTTAGTCTCCTTTGGTTATTCAATTTGTAAGATAAGCAGAAAGCACTAGAGGTGGGGGGTGGTGAATGGTGTTAGAATGAGAGAATGGAGAGGGAGTGGAGGGTGCCCTTACCTATTTTATGCGGATGATTTGGTTCTGTGTGGCGAGTCTGAAGAGAGTTGAGAGGATTGGTAGAGAGATTTGGCAGGGTGTTTAAAAGGAGGTTTATGCAAACGTAGATAAGAGTAAGGTTATGGTTGTGAGTGAGGACAGTCCTCAGTGTGAAGTTATGTTAGATGGTGAGCAGCTGGAACAAGTGCCTGAGTTTAAATATTTAGTATATAAGGATGAAAAGGGAACGGATGATGCAGAGTGTAGTAGAAAGTTGTGAATGGCAGGAAGGTGGCTGGTGCAATTAAATCGTTGGTGAATGTAAAGGGACTAAGTCTGGTGGCACATGGTCTTGCATGTGGGTGTTGTTACCTGTGTTATTGTATAGTAGTGAGACTATGGTCTGGAAAAGAAGTATAGATCTAAAGTTCAATGTGTTCAGATTGACAATCTTAGCGGCGTGCTAGGTGTGAGAAGAATTGATAAAATGAGGAATGAACGTATTACAGAGTTGTGTGGTGTGAAGAAAGGGGTAAACGAGAGAATAAATGAAAGTATGTTGAGATGGTTTGGTCATGTGGAAAGGATGAATGATAGTCGGTTGGTTAAGCGGATGTATAGTGGTGAGTGTGTTGGGAACCGACCGGCTGGGACCCTCAACAAAGATTTATTTTTAAATTTGAAGATGAAATGTATCCTCATACGAACAAAGAGAGACAAGAACCCGTCTTTAATGTTTTTTGAACAAAAACGAAAGGATGTCCTTGATGCTATATTTTTAATTATCCAATCCCCCATAAGCGGATAACGCGGGGGAAATAGATATAGATATATATACAGAGTGATCGAGAAGTCGCGCACATCAAAATATTCGATTCTGTGAATTTAATGATAAACGGATTAGGTCTATCTGCAACCGCTAGATAGCACCGCAGGTATTACCTGCAACACACGTAAACGTCATTGTGATTGGCTGTGCTCCCATGACGTCTCAGTAGCGTAAAGTTCTTTGACGGGGAGGGATGCTGTTTTCCAAAAGGCACGAGTGTTTATTCTTTAAACAGTATTTAGCTTGTCGTTCATATGAACGTGTTAAAAAGCAGGGGATTTTCGGTAGACCATATTCGTGTGTTTTGGCTGTTCACGTATCCACTAAGATGAAACCACGCCTCATCCGTGAAGAAGACACGGTCAAGCTCTGCTATTCCACGATTGTCAACAAATGAGCGAAACCATCTGCAGTAGGCCATGCGCTTCTCTTGATCTGGTGTCTTCAATTCCTGAACACAGCGAACATGATATGCACGAAATTTAACATCTTCATCGCTTTATAGGGCACTTCCATATGACAACTGGGTTTTAAAATCTCCTCAGGCTCTTTGTAGGCGAACGCAGCATCACATTCCGAACCTCCGCCAGTTTAGCAGTAGTCAAAATGGTAGGTCTGCCGACACTCTTCCTGTCAGCAACAGAACCGTTTTCCCGGAAACGGGCGATTAATCTCGTTATTGTCAAATTATTAGGCACTGCTGCATCCGGATATCTGTCACTAAATGCATTTTTAACACGTGCATATGAACGACAAGCTAAATACTGTTCAAGAGAAATAAATACTCGTTGCTCTTGGGAAAACATCATCCTCACCCGTCAAAGAACTCTACGCTACTGAGACGTCATGGGAGCACAGCCAATCACAATGACGTTTACGTGTGTTGCAGGTAATACCTGCGGTGCTATCTAGCGGTTGCAAATAGACCTAATCCGTTTACCATTAAATTCACAGACTCGAATATTTTGATGTGCGCGACTTCGATCACTCTGTATATAGTATATATATATATATATATAGCAACATATATATATATATATATATATATATATATATATATATATATATATATATATATATATATATATATATATATATATATATATATATATATATATATATATATATATATATATATATATATATATATATTTGCGTGTGTGTGTGCTTTACAAATTAAATATTTTTTTAAGTTTCCTTGCTGCTCTTTTAATCTTTGCCTCCCTCCTCAAAGATTTATTTTTAAATTTGAGGATGAAATGTATCCTCATACGAACAAAGAGAGACAAGAACCTGTCTTTAATGTTTTTTTAACAAAAACGAAAGGATGTCCTTGATGCTATATTTTTAATTATCCAATCCCCCATAAGCGGAAAACGCGGGGGAAATATATATATATATATATATATATATATATATATATATATATATATATATATATATATATATTTATATGTTTTTTTATATATATATATATATATATATATATATATATATATATATATATATATATATATATATATATATATATATATATATATATATATATATATATATATATATATATGCGCGCTTTACAAATTAAATATTTTTTTAAGTTTCCTTTGCTGCTCTTTTATTCTTTGCCTCCCTCCTCAAAGATTTATTTTTAAATTTGAGGATGAAATGTATCCTCATACGAACAAAGAGAGACAAGAACCTGTCTTTAATGTTTTTTGAGCAAAAACGAAAGGATGTCACTGATGCTATATTTTCCTTAAGTAAATATCCCAAATTAAAGTGTGTATAATTTTTATTTAATGTTCTTTCAAACACGGCTTCACATTTAATAATATATCTGTAAAATTCTTCTGACGGTTGAATCAAGCCCTTTGTGTGATCAACAAAAAAATTTTTTAGCATTAAAAAGATTTTATCTTCTCCATCATAATTTTTTTCCTCTGTTCCAAATTGACAAACATCACATTCTCTATGTTTGCTCATCATTTTCTTGGCAATATACCCACTAACGTAGAGCATTCCATTTCTTTCTAGAATATCACATTCATTTGTTTTTAAAAATATTGGGCTTAATTTAGCTTGTACAAAAGTACTTTCATTATTTTCAACCTCAACCTCTGAAAACACACTGTCATTTAAAATATTTGGTTGATCAGTATTATCTTCAGCATTTGCTCGCAAACTTGAAAAATTGAATAGAACTGAACCACCGTCAATAGAGCAATTTGAAGTGTTTGGCGGTTTCATTAAGGAGTGAAAAGCAACAGCTTTAAAAGAGTCTGAGAACTGAATACAACTGGGATTGTCCCGTAGGCCTCCTTTTTTCCTGATCGAACCAAAAAAATTTTCCAATCCATCTTGGCATAGTCTTCTGGTTAAAATGTATTTAAATTTGTATTCTTCTTTTACATACGAAGATAACTGCAAAATTCCGTTTATTGTCTGAATCCATCCTAAAATACATCGGAACCGTTTAGTTATATTTTTTTTGCCACTTTCATCTATTACTACCCACTTAGAAATCCAATTAGACATATCTTTTAAGTATTCATAGTTACACGAATTTTCACTTAAACCGCACTTAAATTTTGACTGGCACTTTATTTTTGATGAATTTACAATGTCAAATACATCATTTAAATTGTTACAAAAAGTTGATGTAGCATAAGCTTTACTGTCCAGCTTATGTGGACCTTCAATTACAGTTAGTGTCGAAATTGCAACAGACATCGATGAGCTGAATACCTGAGAAGCTAATTTCACTTTCATTTTTCCTCCAAAAGGTGGAACATAAATGTGGCTTTCTGTGATTTTAGGAATGAATGGAAAATTCATTTTCTTTGTAATTTCATAACACGATTTTATATAGTCCCATTTTACTTCCCCCTCAGGAGTTTTTATGCAATATTTCTGAAGCATGTTTCTGGTAGATTTTAGCAAATGAGGAGGATCTGCCAAAACGAATACTTTACAGTCTTCAAACATGAAAAATGGTTGTTGAGAAGTGACATCCAAATTTTTAAAAAGCGAGAAGAAATTGGATCCTTGATCTGTTGTTATACATACTACGTGTACACCAGCATTCTTCAGTTCTTTCAAAAGATCAAAAATAATGGGACGTAAGTTTTTAGCGGAAGTAGTATTAGAAAAATAAAATGACACAGCCTGTTTCCAATTCGATTTTAAACTTCTTATCATTGCAACAAGAGCACTGTTAGCTAACGAAGGGCTTCTCTGTTCATAGCCATAATCTGTAAATCCATAGATTTGACCAAGGCCAATATGGTAATCTAAATTAGCTTTTAAACTAATTTCATCGAGATATAGTACACAAACTCTCTCTTCCAAATTCAGATTTTGAACTTTGGTTTTCAGAAGTGAAAACATATCCTTACAAATACCAGGTTTTAATTTAACTGATCCTACCCAAGTTCTTAGAGTACTAGGAGCAGGTAATTTCAAATAGGTTCTAAGGTCCCTATATAATTTGGGGCCAGAATAATACATACACATGGCAAGAGACTTTTCTCTCGGAGAATAAGTCAACCTTCTTTTTGTATTCAACTGAAGCTTTATTAAGGCAAAACCTTGCTTAGTTAACTTACTTCTGCAAAACTGCATAACTTCCTCGGGAGTTATATTTTTCTTTTTTGAATTTCTAAATTTTCTTACCAATTTGCTGTGCCTGGACCTCAATCTTTTTAGTTGCAGTCGTAGTGTTTTTTTCCTAGGTGTTAGTTCAACAAAATCAGGTGATGCATCTTTACCATTGTCAAAAACACATCTTAATATAATATTATATATATATATATAAATATATATATATATATATATATATATATATATATATATATATATATATATATATATATATATATATATATATATATATATATATATATATATATATATATATATATATATATACCGTATATATATATGTTAACTTGGGCATGGCATAGCTGTGAGAACCAATGCAGATGGGTCTTTTGTGTGAACCCTCCGACCCCCAGCACGTGTATGTGCATTTGTATGCATTCGTGCATTAGCATTTGCCACATGCACTTTCTTTCAACCTTCTTTCTTTCCCCTCATTTTTCATAAATTTTCCATTCTTTCAATCCACCCTCTTTATCACAGACATCCCTACTACTCATATCCCTGTGTGTGGGGGAGAAAGAATTGCCCACATCGCATGTCCTGCGTGTCGTAGGATCCGACAAAGGGACGGTGATAGTTGGGTTGGCTGCCTACTACTATCTATTTCTTGCCAGGAATGCTAATAATAATAATAATAATAATAATAATAATAATAATAATAATAATAATAAAAATAAAAATTAAAGCAGTCTGTTTACCAGCCACAGAATCAATAAGAAAATCAATATAATTCAAAATGGAAATTTGCAAGATCCAAAATATAATATAAAGCTATTGCTGCATATGTTATATTAAATTAAATAATTAAGTTTAAATGTAGTAATAGCATTACACAATTAAAACCAGAATAGGTAAAAAACCTATGAAATTAAAGATCAAAATTGTTACAAAGTTTGTTAATCAGGTATTTTTTTTGATTTAAAATAGAAATAAATGTATTATACAAAATATAAATAAATTGCTTATAATATTGTTAACATCTCCGAATATTTATTAAATTACTTTTTATTGGAATTGAAAAAAAAATCTTTAAAAAAAAAGGTTATCACTAACCATGGGTATGGTATACTCGAAATTTTTACTTTTACAAAAACACCGAACGATTATATACCGTAAAACTGAATTTTCCTATCGAATCTTTAAAAAATTCTGAAACCATATAAGATTTCGAACTTATATCTTCAATCAAACGAATTAAATCACGTTAATATTGCATTAGGTACGAGATTTCAATGTTTTGTTTTCTCTGGTTGTAAATATGGTAGTAAATTACTAATACCTGTTAAACATTTTACATTAAAGAAAAATTCAAAAGTTCC
The DNA here is from genome assembly GCA_015478945.1 of Trachelipus rathkii. Taxonomy (NCBI): domain Eukaryota; kingdom Metazoa; phylum Arthropoda; class Malacostraca; order Isopoda; family Trachelipodidae; genus Trachelipus; species Trachelipus rathkii. Next base: position 68,799 of record JABUQX010011773.1, on the reverse strand, counting down.
AAATATTCTTGCTAAGGATTGATTTGTAAACTTTAGAAATAACTTATGCTGAAGCAATATACAAGGAAAAAAGTTTAGAGATTAAATAGGGGTTCCCCTTTTTCGGCAAAGGTTTATTGAGAGCAGCACACATCCACAAGGAAGTTAAAGTAGAAGTTTCTATACAAAAATTAAGTGCTCAGAATCACAGGTTTTGAGAATTACAGTTGTACCAAAGAGAAGATATTTCAATATTAATTAAGCACTCAAATAGGTTTGAGGCATGTGCAGAAGTAATAGTATTGAAATCGTTTAAATTTGAATTAAAAGAAAAAGCTTAAAAGAAGACTTAGTTCCTTTGGTAGAAGGCAAAAATAAAATGAATATATATTTCTTATACCGATATATAAGTACTATACTGTAGATATATATTATATAGTATCATTAGAATAAATATATTACTTCTTTATTTTTCACTTCAAACACAGTCCATAAAAATTTTAGGAAAAAGTACTATGAAATATAATATATAAAGTTTTTGATGAGGGGAGGAAGAGCACATGGATTAATAAAAGGATATAGGATCAGCATCAAAGTTCAATGAAAAAAAGAAATATATTGATAAATTAAATTAAAATGGAGGAATACCAATTTGTAAGCATCACATTAATAAGTGAGAGACGAAATAAGATGTAGTTAGAGCATCATGGGACGCGACGGACCCTCCACTATGGTAAATCGTCAATTTAAGGCATCCCCTGGCCCAGGTGGACCACAACATGCCCCATACAAAACCCCGCATTCTCTCCTATCACGCACCTTTTTTCTCTTCACCTCTGCCAAACTCACATTTCTCTCCTTTAGACATTTCGTTTCACCGACTCAATCCACTTTCTCTTCGGTTTCCCAGCCGGTTCGTTTTCCCAACACACTTCACTATACATCCGCTTAACCAACCGACGATCATTCATCCTTTCCACATGACCAAACCATCTCAACATACTTTCATTTATTCTCTCACTTACCCCTTTCTTCACACCACACAACTCTCTAATACGTTCAATTCCCTTCACTTTATTTATTCTTTTCACACCTAGCATTGCCCCTAGATTGTCCATCTGAACACATTGAACTTTAGATCTATACTTCTTATTCCAGACATTAGTCTCACTACCATACAATAACACAGGTAACAACATACCCTCATGTAAGACTCTAGCGCACTCAAGACTTAGTCCCTTTACATTCACCAACGATTTAATTGCACCAGCACCTTTCCTGCCATTCACAACTTTCCTACTACACTCTGCATTCATCCGTTTCCTTTCTCATCCAACACATTCCCCTAAATATTTTTAAACTCAGACACTTGCTCCAGCTGCTTATCCATCTTAACATAACTTCACACTGAGGACTGTCCTCACTTCACAACCATAACCTTACTCTAATCCACGTTTTTACTTTTCAGACCCCTCCTTTTACACACCCTGCCAAATCTCTCTACCAATCCTCTCAAACTCTCTTCAGATTCGCCACACAGAACCAAATCATCCGCATACAATAGGGAAGGCCACCCTCCACTCATCTCCATCATTCTAACACCATTTCCTTGCCATCCCACCTCGAATTCTTTTAAACCCCATCCCATATACACATTGAATAACCAAGGGAGACATAACACAACCCTTGTCTCACTCGCTATTAATCCTAAACCAATCACCATATATATATAATATATAGTTATATATATATATATATATAATATACTATATATATATATATAATATATATATATATATATATATATATATATATATATATTAATAAAGAACAAAGTCTTGAGAGTGCGCTAGGGTTTACATGAAGGTATGTTGTCATCTTGTGTTAATGTATAGTAGTGAGGACTATGTCATGAATAAGAGGTATAGATCTAAAGTACAATGAGTTCAAGATTTAGACTATCTTAGGGGACGAGTTAGATGTGATAAGAAATGATAAAATGAAGCATGAACGTATTTATAGAGTAGTGTGTGTGAAAAAAGGGATAAATGAGAGAATCAATGAAAGTACGTGGCGATGGTTTGGTCATGTGGCATCTATCCCTTTCTCGACACCACACAACTCTCTAATAGTCTAATCATTTTATCAATTTCTTCTCACACCTAACACCCCCATAAGATTGTCATCTGAACACATTGTACATTTAGAACTATACACCTCTTATTCCAGCCATAGTCTCACTACTATTTACATTAACACAGATAACAACATACCCTTATTTAAGACCCTGGAGCACTCAAGACTTAGTTCCTTTACACATCCACCAAGGATTTAAATTGCAGCAAGATTGAAGCCTTCCTTCGCCTTAATTCACAACTTTCGTTCCGTAGCTATTAACAATCTGCATCATCCATTATCCTTTTTCAATTCTAACATTTATAAATCCTGACAGAGTGATATGTATAAGACATCAGACAGCTTGTTCAGCTGCCTCACGCGAGGTGCTACCTCAACTGTTCAGAGCTGGGAGGCGAATCTTGTTATCTTCCATATCTCATCTATACTCATAACCTTACTTCTTATTTACATTACTTGTCAATAACCCCTCCTGTTTCACTACCCTGCCACAGAATCTTCCTACCATTCCTCTCTCAATCTATAATCTTTCTAGATTACTACTACTACGTATAATACCAGTACATCCTGCAGATAATAGGTGTTTGAAGGCACCCTCACACTCTCTTACCATTCTCCATGTCATTCTGAACACCATTCCTGACACCCCCACCTCTCATTTTCTTAAAACCCCATTCATATACCAAAATTGAATTAACCAAGGAAAGGACATAACACATGCCTGCCTCACTCCTGTATTAATATTATTAAACCAATCATTTTTGACTTCATTTACTCTTACATTACGCTTCACTAACGCCATACATACTTTTGATTCAATTCAGAAGCTTCCATATTAACCCTATCATACGCCTGGTTTGCAGATATCATAAAACCATTAGTACAATTTTTCTTCTTCTTAAAGATTCTCTCCCTCATTTCTCAATCACTTGTTACAATGTTAAAGATTTTGATCCAATACATCCCTAACACTAAACAGATAGGCCTAGATATTTATTCATCAATATATATATATATATATATAATATATATAATATATATAATATAAATATATATTATATATATATATATATTATATACATTGTATATATTTATAAATATATATATATATATATATATATATATATATATCAGTAAACAAAGATAAAATATACAGCAGACAACTTACAATATATAAAAAAAAAATCACAAAAATATAAAAAAACGTTTAAAACGGAGGACTTTTTTTGTTTCAGTTTTGTTTTCGTGTTGTTTTAGTTTTCAAAGTCAGGTACACAGTGGGCGTATTGAGGAACTAGAGCTGGCGCAGGTTTTCTATACAATTTTAATATTGTATAAGCTAACATGCCAAGTTAGTAAAACTTATAACAACTTCCTTTCACTTCAGTACCTACTATGGTAGTTAGTGAACTTTCAACTATAATAAGTTCAGTAGAAGAAAAATAAATATGTTTAATCAAATCTTAGAACATTTAGTAAAGTAAATAAAACATTTATTTACCTTTTTGACATGCTTTTTTTTATATAATTGTTAGTAATTAACAAGCTTTCCCCATCATTAAAATGTTGAATTTGAAAATATAAATCAAACTCAGTTAAAAAGAAACAAAAGTTAATTGGACACAAATATATGAATATTGTTACGCTTCATCAAAGGAAATAAAATAATACAATACCAGTCATGGTCTTCGTCTTCTGTACAGTTGCCTCACTACTGATGATACTTCTTTCATCATTCTTAACTGAGATTTCTGTGCAATACAAACGGGAGAATTAAAAAAAATGTTTTAAAATTTTTAAAAACCATATGTTAACTGCATAGAATTTTGAACAAAATATATAAAAGTAAAATAAAACATAAGAAATAATTTCATACAGAAATTTAATTAGTTTTAATTAACACCCAACTTGTGATTTTCGACACTTAACTCCGTAGGTCAGTTTTGTTTAGCCACCTCCAAATTCCTTTCACTAAAATATTTTTGGATCTAATGTTTGAAAATCTTAAATATTTAAAGCTACATTCATAAAGTTTATTACTGATGATTATAATAACCAAATAAAAATACTTTAATGTAAAGAAAATAAATAATAATAATAATAATATTAATAATATTACTACTACTACTACTAATAATAATAATAATAATAACAATAATAATATGATTAATAATGGAACTGTCTCCAAGTTTCAATTTAAAATGACAGTGACTTTTCAACAGGGTTGGGGATTTTTTGGATTTTTAAAGAAAAAATAATTTTTTTGATTTTTTTGATTTTTTGAGAATCATGACGTCACGGGAAATATAATTTGTAAACACATTTTTTTATAAGTTCGATTAAGTATTATTTTTAACCCTAGGCCCTATATCGGAGTTCTAAATCTTAAAATTGGGCTTCTAGTCTATGACATAATGAAACAGAAACACTAAAGAGTGTTATTTGTAATAATGATAATATATTACATCAGAAATAAAAGAAATGTTTGAAACATGATCTTTTGTTGACATTTTTATAGTGTAGAAATTTGAAACAGATTAGCCTTGCTATGATATTATTATTCTAATTTTTTATTTTTATTGAAATTAAATCACTAAATATCAAAAAAAAAAAATATATATATATATTAAAAAGCCAAAAATAACCAAAATTTTTTGGAGCAAAAAAATCAAGTGAAAAATTCAGTTGAAAAAAATCAATTGATTTTTTTCCGAGCCATCCCTGCTTTTCAATAAGTTATGAAACAGTAAATGCCACAAATATAGCAAACTGCATAAAAATTATTTAAGGGAAGATCACGAAGATCTCGTATTTCTCAATTTAAAGAAATATATATATATATATATATATATATATATAATATATATATAAATATATATATATATATATAAAAATATATATATATATATATATATATATATATATATATATATATATATATATATATATTATATATATATATATATATATATATATATATATATATATATATATACCTTCCATAGGAAATGAGACTGATGGTATTTCATTATCACTAATAACAATAACGGCTCTTTCATAAGGTTCAATTGAATCTTCAATGATTTGTGAAACGAAAATTTTATCATCTAGAATAAAAATACATATTTATTGCAGTTTAACATTTAGGCCCAGGCCTATACTAAATAATAATTGTAAAGCATATTTACTGACTTTCATCTCTAAATGAACTGAAATATAAAATCTTTGGTTCAAGTTATGAATTAAATAATAAAAAAATGAAAAATTATGAATTCTAGTCATAAAACAATATAAAATTCAATACAGTGAAATCCAAACTATATAAAATTCAATACAGTGAAATCCAAGCTATAAGAATTTTTTTTTTTTTAACTAACATTATTTGTACTTGAAAAAAAAAAAATGTAATATGTTATACAATTTGTTTATAATTTTGATACCTACCAAAAATGTCTTGTGTGTTATCAGTTTGTTGGTTTTCTTCCAAAATTATTTCACAAAAGTCCTTTTCTATAGTTTCTAGACTTTCTTCAATTGAAACATATTTTACCTTAGTGTCATCATTATTATCCCTCTCTAACAACTGTGTTTTCTGAATCCGAAGTTTCACAAGCTCTCGTGGAACTGCACCTTTCTTCAGCCATTTTTTTTTACCTGTTCGATAAATGTCTATATCAAAGAAATGTTGTTCGCAAAGTTTCAGTTGCTGTTTTGCTAGTTTTAATTGATCATCGTAAAGTTCTAGCAATTGTAAATTACAACAGGCGTTAACCCACTTTTTAAAATCTTCTTCCTTTTTCGGAAAATTGAAGAATGCTAAGTTCTTATTATGATAGTAGGAACTTTTACAAAATAGTGCCTCACACTTACGAGGCATAGTTAAAAATGTTTAGCTGTAAAAAATATATATATATATATATATATATATATATAAAATATATATATATATATATATATATATATATATATATATATATATATATATATATATATATATATATATATATATATATATATATATATATATATGACATACTTTATATTCGCAAATAAAAATTTATTTAAAATACATAAGAAAAAATATCAATACATAGAAAATCGATTAAAAAATATATTGACAAGCTAAAAATGCCAAAAGTACTTGCAAGTACTTTGCAAATTTTCAAGTACAAGAGGTGCAAGTACAAGTACATGGGTTTTAGAAACTGCAAGTATAAGTACTCCAAAAAATGTACTCAAATACAAGTACAAGTATTTGTACTTAAACCCAAGCCTGATATATATATATATATATATATAATTATATAAACACTCCCCTAGTAGGTTTTCCTCGTAGGCTATATAGTATATATATATATATACTATATATAGTATATATATATATATATATTATATATATATATATATATATATATATATATATATTATATATATATATATATATATATATATATATATATATATATATATATATATATTTACCCATTTTTTAAAATCATCTTCCTTTTTCGGAAAATTGAAGAAGGTCAACAACTATCTATATATATATTCTTATGACTATGTATACTTCTTCTTCTTAGGATTATGTTCCTTAATTCTAATGCCTTATGTCTAAGTTTCATATGTCTAAGTTTCTTAAGTCTATATCTTCAACATTTAAACAAGAATGAGTATCTTAGATGAGGAGATATCTTAAAGGTGGAGATCCGAATATAAGCTAGGTCTAGGCATGAACTTCTTCACAATGGAGACCAAGACTATAAATTAAAGGGTAGCCAAAACTAGGAACCTGAATGAGAGAAGACAGTTACAATCAGCTTATAAAAGTTGTGCAATTGAAAAACAATGCTTGTATAAAATAAATAAACTCCAAAATAATAAAATGAAATAAAATAAAAAAAAATAATTCAGTAATAAAGTTCATATGTTCTGGTCAATATTCACCCTAATTATCCTTTCTTGGTTCTTGTGGTTTTCAAAATTTGGCATAAATCTTCTTATTGTCTTATTATTAGATCAGTGTCAACATCTCCTCTTCCACGATTATAATTCCTTATATTCACTAATGGAATTTATTCTTGAAAGACAAATAATACCTGCTAATTTAATGTTTCAAAACAAAGCGATTTAATTGATAACAATGTTTTTTAGAATTTTCAACACTAAAGGTCCTGTCAAGGCTGGACAGTTACATCCCCCGCACTAAATCTTTAGCCCACACTTAAATTTCTTCCATTCAATTGTTTTTGTGCATTTCAACCGGGAATCATTGGCAAGGGGATGTTGTAATAATGTCAACCCTAACAGTATCGCACTTCAATTTGTTTTTATCAATTCACAGCATTGTTCGTATTATTTTCTTTTGTTTGTATTATTTTCTTTAAGTTTGAAGAACACAATGTTTTTCCACTAGAATATCACTTATCAACTAATCTTAAATCTAAAATCCACATTCATCCTTTTTCTTTTTTTTTTTTTTTTTTTTAAGAATTTTCTGGGTTTTATATTTTTTTTCCATTTTTTCAATTTCTACTCTATCTACTAACTTATGACTAATTATTTAACTATTATTTAAAACTTTATACACTTGTTCATTATTAGTTCCAATTTCTTAGTGTTGGTGAGGCAATAAGGTACTGCTACTTAGATTGGTAACGACCTCCTCATCATCTAATATTTCCCGATATTGTTGGAAAAAGTCCTGTCGTTCCATGATGTCCATGGAAACAACACCTATATTTTCCATAACGTTTCGAATGCTTGAGCGGACAACGCTAGCAATTATTTTCTTTCTTTCTTGGTCAACTGGATGTAGCCGTGATCGAGCACTAGAGTGTCTAATTGGTGTCGGAATATATTCATTTTCTGGAGCTGTCACAAACGACGAAGGCGTCCTAAGATTAACAGAACTACCGACCAACCTTCTCTCCATGGTAACAGAAGCAGTCGAGGTCGAAGGTTGTGAAACGTATTCAAAATATTCTTGGCCCTCTCTACCCTGGTTACGTTCAGAATATCTTTCATGATTGTCCACATTAACCACAATTCTGTTGGTTCCTGTATCCGCATCGTCAGTGTCTGTATGAGTTCCTGATGTGTTAACTGGCCCTATCAATGGAGCAACTTCTGTTGGAATTCTAAAGTATTTGTTGAATTTTTTTACGAAAGCAAACAAAAAATCTCGATTGGCATGGAGCCCATCACCGAGAAGTGGCGACTTCATGAACAATTGCTTTTTCTTCAAATACAACACATGAGGAGCCGAAGTATTTCCAAGCAATCGTCGACGGTCATTATTATAATAATAATTCATCACATGACTTCCGCGGAGACAGAATTTATTTGGCCATACATATCTGTCAAAACATAATCCTTCAAATATGTCAAATGAATAAATGGAGTGTTCTCTCATATCTCTGGGATTCATAGTTGGGTCACTTTTAAGAAAATCTTCGTAGTGATAACCCCAGCTTTCCCGAATTCGTTTTTGATTAAAGGTATAAAGGTCTTTAATGGCTGGAATGACCAAATATACATTACAGCTGGGATTTTTACTTTGGGCCACCTTCACCATCTCTTCCATCAGAGTGGGAACATGAGCGACTGTAAAATTCCTATTCGGCTCAAAAACCGAAATATCTCTTTGTCCACGTTGACTAATTCTCCTACGTTTCCAGGCCAAAGGAGTCAAGGCCCAGATCAGGACAAAAGACACATCTAGTGACATTTTTTCTCTTAGTATTGGGAGACAATCCTCAATACGTCGGCCAGATTCAAAATCAGTTATTACATCCAAATTATAATAATCTTGCAAGTGCCTCCTTTCTCTTACGAAGATGTTAATCTCGCTGGCACCTATGGCGAGTATGGTGGGCATCTTTCCTGTAAATCTGCAAATAGATAATATATATCTCTTATTATATGATCCATGAAATCGTAAATGTTCCTATCAGGATAAATTTCTTTATTGTTACTTTGAAGAAGTCAATTCATAGACAAGTGTTTAAGCAAAAATAAAATTCAACTTTTTAATTTAATAAATGTCTATCGTCCACCGTAGTTACAATTGCAGATCAAAGCAAAGTTGCAAACTGAATAAATCTGGAGGCAAATGAAGAAAGCAATTCGGGTTAGCAGTGCAAAAGAAATTGTGGGTTGTGCTAAAGTAGAGAATAAGAATGCTAACAGTGAATGGTGGAATGAATGGTGTGATGCAATGGTTAAAAGTAAAAAAGAAGCGTGCTTGAATGCCTACTAAAAGGCAAATGATGAAGTTCAAAAGAAGAATCGCTTGGAATTTATAATAAGAGGAAAAAGAAAGTGCTATAAGATGCATACGGTAAGAGAAAAGAAAGATGGTAAAATGAAACAGTTTGAAGAGGGATGAATGGGGACATACAAGGGAATAGGAAGCTCTTCTGGAAGGAAGCGCGAAAGGTTAAGAATGAGAATAAGGGGAATCTGCTTAGAATAATGAATAGGGATGGTGCTTTTGTAACTGATGAAATGGATGTGAGGGGAGTGTGGAAAGAACACTTCGAAAATCTGAATAATATTGGCAGTAATGAAGAGGTGATAGTGAATGTGTGTGGGTTTGATGGTGCAAGAAGGAATAGGTATTTTGGGGTTGAGGTCATTAGCAAGGAGGAAGTAATGGGTAGAGTGAGAAAGTTGAAGAATGGTAAATCTGCAGGTATAGATGAAATTACTGGTGAAATGATCAAGAACGGAGGCGATATGGTGATTGATTGGATTTGGAAGTTGTGTAATAAAGCTTTATGGATGGTATAGTTCCAAGAGATTGGAGGAGAGCAGTAATAGTACCCTTTTTTAAGGGTAAGGGAAATAAGGGGAACTGTAGAAATTATAGGGAAATAAGTTTATTGAGTGTTGTAGGGACGATATATGCTGGTATTTTGGTCGAAAGAGTGCGTCGAGTAACTGAAGAAATATTATTAATTATAAATACTATTAATATTTATTGTAATTGTATCTGTTCATACATTCGTACAACATTTTCTTCTTTATAACTAAATTTTGGGAGATTTATTATTATATTATTATTATTATTATTATTATTATTATTATTATTATTATTATTATTATTATATTATTATTATTATTATTATTATTAATAATAATAATAATAATAATAATAATATTAATAAATTATAATATTAATAGAATTTTTATTAATATGGAATTAAATGTTTCAATTTTTTTCTTTTATTATAACTAATAAATAATTTTGCAAGGAGTTATATATATAACTCCTTGCAAAATTATTTATTAGTTATAATAAAAGAAAAAAATTGAAACATTTAATTCAATATTAATAAAAATTCTATTAATATTATAATTTATTATTATTATTATTACTATTATTATTATTATTATTATTATTATTATTATTATTATTATTATTATTATTATTATATTAATTATAATATAATTTATATATATATAATATAAAAATCAATAACTAGCAACATAGAGTGACAGGCGATAAATAACCTAATACCCTCAATTCAACTCACCTATATATATATATATATATATATATATATATATATATATATATATATATATATATATATATATATATATATATATATATATATATATATATACTAATATATGCATTACTTTAGAAGAATGCGATATTTGACGGCAGTCAGGACATAAAAAGGAATTCTCTTCGCACAGTTCAAGGGCGACAGGGCTAGCAACCCGGCCCTTTACTCTGTTTTTTTGCTTGAAAAACTCCTGGACCAGCATCGGAACTTTTGCGCCTGGAAACACGATCTTCTGGAGAGCTCTGGGAGAACGATTTTGGAGGCCACAAGGAAAAAGATGCTAGTTCCATTGAAAGGGTGAAAACCCTACCTGAGTATATAACTCAAGGACTATCATCGAAAACCATTGGGCTGAGAAAGAGTTTTCTAGAGTGCTCCAGGATCAAGAGCTTCAAGGCCAAATGACAAGAAAGATGCTGGCCAACTGACAGTTTGAAAAGCCTACCAAGAGGAGATGTGTAGAATGTTAGGAATATATTAATATAATATATATATATATTAATATCATAATTTTATATATTATACCTATATAATATATATACCTATACTATGTACTATATTATATATATAGATATATATATATATATATATATATATATATATATATATATATATATATATATAACGGAGACCAGGATAATGGCTGTCCAAGAAGAGAGAATTATTTATTATATTTTTTTTTTTTATTTTTTTATTATCCTCTTAATAATTTCCCTATCCATTTCAGCATAAGAAAAAAATTTGAAGTAAGAACTAACCTTTAAGATTATAATCAGTGAATAACTTCCAATTGATATTTGAATATAAGAGTTTCCCAAAAAAACAATTATAATATACAAAGTAGGGGATTGGAAACTATGAATCTTTTAATAAAGACTACATACAAAAACATATAAAACAAAAAGTTTATGTTTCTATAAAAAAGAAGATATAAAATATTAAATACTAACTGCCTATTTGTTTATAGTTGGCACATGAAGAAATAAAATAGAAAAATGATTACACGATGGGCACTTATTATTCCAGGAAGCCAATGAGAAAATGTTTGTCACATACAACAATGAAATTAATTTAACCTCCTGGAACAATTTAGATATTCAACAATTTTCATGTTATGTGAATTTATCTGTGAAGATCACCTTTTATTCCTTAAACAATCAGGTTAAGATGAATATAAACCCCATTACATATATATTATATATATATATATATATATATTTATATATAAATAAAATAATATATATAATATATATATATATATATATATATATATATATATATATATATATATACTATATATATATAATATATATATATATATATATATATCCGTATATATATATATATATATATTTATTATATATATATATATATATTATATACTATATATATATATTATATATATATATATATATATATATATATATATATAATATATATATATATTATATGATAACGAGAAAGCTAACCTTACATTCAATTTTAGCTTTTTGTAAATGATAAAAGTTTGTCATACAAACAACTTATTTTTATCTAAATTATTTCTAATTATTTAATTATATATACTTGTTCTTTTGTCTATAAATATTGCAAGGAAATACATTAGAAAAAATATTGCCATATAGAATCAACATATATATACTGCCTGAAATAATTAAGAGAAGTACTTGAAGAAAAGGAATGTATGAAATCAGTAGAGAAGAAATACAATGTTCCTTTTAAATCACTACAGCAATGGTCAGCCAGGTCACACAGAAAAGCTGGTGCTGGTGTTATTACTGTTCTGTTATTATAATCAAAATAATTAGGAATATTTAGATGAAGTCTGTACTCTCATCATTGGTAAATAAATAATGGATGAAACTTATGTTACAATAAGCAAATGCTGCTGGTTTCAGAGGAACAGATCTGTATCCTGCAAATGAAACAGTTGTACAGAAAATGAATACAATCTAATAATGTCAATCTAAAAAAGACCAATGATGGATTTTTAAAAAAATATATAACTAATTAGTTGTGTACTTTGCGCAGGGGAAATTTTTCAAGGTTTGGTGGTAAATCTCAATACAAAGAGTTACTGTTAAATGTATGCAGATGTTTGGGGGCTACTAGAAGTGGTAATTAAATAATAAGGATATGCAGAATTGCATGACTATTCACTATATGGTATCATTGATATAATTATTCATCCTACTCTCTCATTAATGAAATGGGGTTATATTAAATCCAATACTAAAACCTAGGAGATTAGCACCCCAAGTTAGTTCTAAGTAAATTTATTAAAATTGGCATTAGATTAAGTTATGTAATGTATAATTATATTAAAAAAAATCAAAAAATAATTAAAGCAAAAATAATAAAATAAATCAAAATATGCATTGAAATTTAAAAAGTTTCAAAATTTACCCCAAGTAAGTTAATTTCACATATAGCTATAGATAAACTATAGCTTTTAAGTTCCTGAATATATAAAACTACATAAGGAATAGAGTGCATAGATAGGCTATTTAGTTTTTGTTATAACTTTTTTATTATCTAATGATTTTTTTTAACCACCAAAATTACCACACCTCACCATATATAGCCCAGTGGGGTAGTTTCTGATAGCCAGCTTTTAGGGGTAAAAAGTGGTAGCCAAATGAAGAAAACTAGATTAAATTTTTTAATAGGTATATTCTAATAGCCCAACCTTTTAACTGTGACATTTTTAAATAACATTAATTTCTATTAATTTTGCTTCATATGAGACACCTTTTTCTAAAATTATCAATTTTTACCCCAAAAATCTCAGACATTTTTAAATAACATTAATTTCTATTAATTTTGCTTCATATGAGACACCTTTTTCTAAAATTATCAATTTTTACCCCAAAAATCTCAGACGTTTCAGAAAAATTGTAATTTTAAAAAAAATATTCATATCTGAACCAAAATTGGGGTAAAATATGATAGGTGGGTGGTACAACTAATGTTCAATCAAATGTCTAGCTTTGACGCCTTCCCCCAAATTCCATTTCCCCAACAATATTATAAGGGGGACTTATAGGGTTTCCATTGGGTGCAACAAAAAAAAAACATTATTGGAAGTTTCAGACAGAAAACTCTGAGTTTCTGAAGCAACCAACAGAGAGAACATTACTGTTCTGGCCTGTTGTTGTTCCAATGGAAATGTGTTGGATCCATTGGTTGTGTATAAAAGTGTCAGATCATTGGAGTCATGGATAGGAAGAGGGGAAGGTATAATACAGGGTACAATGTATTTAGTATCAAAGAAAGGATGGATGACAAAGGATGTTTCATGAGTATTTTGAAATTTTTGTAAAAGTCACATAAGGTACAAGCCACTATTATTGGTAATGGATGGTCATTTAAGCCATGCAAGCATCAAAACTATATTATTAGCTATAAAAGAAAATATGGCATCAATGAACCTTCCATCCCATTGTACGGATCTGCTCCAGCCATTTTATGTCACACGCTTTTTCCACTAAAAGGTTATTATGATACAGAGCTTACTAATTATATGCATGCCACTAGTGCAAATGTCTTACTAAAGAAAGATAGGTACCTTTGTACAAAATTTTGTCTAGCAAATTGTTAGCAATTTCTATATTCGTAGATCCCAGATTCAAGTTAGTTTTAAAAGACTACATCTGAGGACATGTATAAATGGTTGTATGAAATAATTGAAAATATTAACAGGGATGAAAAAGAACATATGAAAAACTTTGATTACTCTGAATCTGATTCAAACCAAGGTTCAGGTAAATCTTTTATTGGCTTTTGTAGTTATGTAAGCTTAGATGATTACTTTGCAGAAATAGCAAAATCTAACGAAGATGACTAACACTATGAGCCTGAATCAAGTTATGCAGAATATCCTCTTACAAAAAAGAAAGAAAAGATTCGCAAGGAAATAGCTAATTACTTGTCTCTACCTATTTTGAATATGGCAAAAAATCCATTAGAATGGTATTACTAAAATTAAAAAAATTCAGGATATTACAGAAGAAGCTCTGAAGTACCTGTCTGCTCCATCATTAAGTGTAGAAAGAGAGAGACTATTCAGTAATGGAGGAAATATATATAAAGCAAAAAGAAGTTGTTTAAGTCCTGAAACTGGAGAAAGAATATTTCTACATTATAACCTGCCCCTTTATAACTATGAGTACTAAACTAGTAAACTATAAACTTTTCAATTTTCAATGAGTTTCCACTATTTTTATTCAACTACCATATGTATTCGCAATAAATAGTAAAGTTAGTAAAATTTATAGGTTTCAACTTTGAAATATTTTTTTTGTATTAAATGGTAATTATTAAAATTAAAATTAAAACTTATGTATAAAATAAAATAAAAAAAAAACGACAAAATTAAACGGACGACTTCTAATTTTCGGCGAAATTGTTATGAACTCGTGTGGCCGTACATGGAATATCAGAGGAAAAATGTTCAGGAGAAGAGGAGAGAGGTGATGATGTATTTAGAAAGCGGCAAAATTTGAATTGCCTTACGCTGTGACTGAAAACACAAGATGAAAGGGAAACTGCGAAACTGAGTTGGTCGGCTGGAAATGTGTGTTGTGCGTGTGGAAATCATGAATGAGAAGGGAAGAGAAGGCGTTGCAATTTTGGATGATTGAGTGTGTTTACATAGCATAGTCACCGACTTTGTGTGTTTGAGTACTACAATTCTAATGGTTGAGAATTTAAGTTTGAAAAGATCAAAGTATGTGTGTTGTGACGTATGGTTCATCTGAGGGAAATGTTGGAGAGTACGATTTTTTGGAATCATCTGAATGATGTTTTGGATGGGGTGAGTAGGAGCTTCAGATTGATTGTGTTGGGGGATCTAAATGGTTGGATAGGTGATCAGAAAAGAGATGGTATAACAGGTGATTTGGACGTAGAGGTGGTCAGGAGGAAAATGAGATGGTAGGAAGATGATCGATTTTTGTCAGGAGAGAGGTAGTGTGTGTAAGTCACTCCACTTTCTTTTAAACACCAAGAGTCCATATGCTATTTACTAGAGTTTTGTGTTATAAAGAGACTTTGGTATCGAAGTTGAAAAGTATGATTGATTTTGTTGTTGCGTGAAAAAGGAGATGTTGAAAACTATACTGTGTGGATGCTTTAAATCACGTGAGGGGATAAGGAATGGGATTATCGGATCATTATGTTGTTCTATGTAAAAATAAGTAAGTTAGAACAGATGATGCAGAGTGTAGTAGGAAAGTTGTGAATGGCAGGAAGGTGCCTGGTGCAATTAAATCGTTGGTGGATGTAAAGGGACTAAGTCTTGAGTGTGCTAGGGTCTTACATGACGGTATGTTGTTACTTGTGTTAATGTATAGTAGTGAGACTATGGTCTGGAATAAGAGGTATAGATCTAATGTACAATGTGTTCAGATGGACAATCTTAGGGGTATGCTAGGGTTTTTTTTTCTGAGGGAATTAAAAAATTTTCGAAGTAAAATGAGAATGAAACGTATTAGAGAGTTATGTGGTGTGAAGAAAGGGGTAAGTGAGAGAATAAATGAAAGTACGTTGAGATGGTTTGGTCATGTGGATAACTGTTGGGTTTAACTTCTCCATAGTCATGTATCTGTATATTATAAATTACTCAGTTCACAGTTGGCATCCAAGGTTATTGGATGGAAAGGAAGGTGATACAGAAAGAAATGGGTAGAATTAAGAGGGAGAAGTTAAGTAAACTAGGTAATAAGGATAATTATCTAAGAGCACTCGCAAGTAAATCAGTTGAATGTGAACAAGTTGAAACTGAACAAATCTGGGAGCAAATGAAGGATGTTAGTAGTGCAAAGGAAGTATGTGGATGTGCTAAAGTTGGAAGTAAGAATGTTAACAGTGAGTTGCGGAATGAAGAGGTGATGCAAGTCGTAAAAAGTAACAAAAGAGAAGTGTGGTTGAATGTTATACTACAAGCCAATAATGCAAGTTAGTTTCAAAAAAGTAAAGTGTTTTTGGAATTATATAGAGGAAAAAAGAAATACTAAAAGGTGCATACGTAGGAGGAAAGAAGAGGTAAAGGAACAGTTTGGAAGGAGGATGAATGGGGACTTAGAAGGGAATAGGAAGCTCTTCTGGAAGGAAGCGCGAAAGGCTAAGAATGAGGAAAAGGGGAACCTGCTTAGAATAATGAATAGGGATGGTGCTCTTGTAACTGATGAAATGGATGTGAGGAGTGTGGAAAGAACACTTCGAAAATCTGTAAATATTAAAGAACATGAATATATAGAGTCTAAGAAATCAAGAAACGAGAACAGAATACGAAAGAAGGATAAATGATAAAGTGATTGGATGTTAGAAATTGGTGAGGAGTATGGTCAAAGATTGAGGAAAGTTTGAAGGAGCGGGCTGTGGAGGTGCTAGTATGAAAACTGGTGAAATGATCAAGAACGGAGGCGAGATGGTGATTGATTGGATTTGGAAGTTGTGTAATAAAGTGTTTAGAGGGGGTATAGTTCCTAGGAATTGGAGGAGAGCAGTAATAGTACCCTCATATAAAGGTAAGTGAGATAAGGGGAACTGTAGGAATTATAGCGGTAGGGAATTAGTTTATGGAGTGTTGTAGGGAAGCACAGATAATGCTCGGTATTCTTAGTCGAAGAGAGCGTTGAGTGACTGAGAAAGACTGATTGGTGACAAGAATCGAAGGTGGCACTTTAGGATGTCGGTAGAGGATGTGTGGATCAAATCTTCACATTGAAACAAATGACTGAGAAAATGAGGGAAAAAAATAATAAATTGTATTTAGGTTTTTATGGATTTGCAACAGGCGTCAGTGTTATATGGTGTTGGTGTTTCTTATGGCATGGGCTGTTGGTTAGTAATATATGTTGTTGTGGTAGGCTTCTGAATGGAATCAAAAGTATGTATGATGATAGTGAGACGTGTGTAAGAATAAATGGTGTCAAAAGCGATTGTTTAATATTAATAGTGGAGTGAGGCAGGAATGTGATATGTCCCCTTGGTTATTCAATTTGTATATGTATAGGGTTATGAAAGAATTAAGATTGGAATGGTTGGCGGTGGCCAGGAACATGGTGTTTAGAATGATGAAAAAATGAGCGTGAGTGGAGGGTGCCCTACCTATTATATGCGAATGATGGTGAATATAAAGAGAGTTTGATAGGATTGGTAGAGAGATTTGTGTAAAAGGAGTAGTTTGAAAGTAAACGTAGATAAGAGTATGGTTATCCTTGGTATCCTTGGTTATACAGTTAATTATAAACAAGCTCTCAAAGGTTGTTTGTGGTTGTGGATAACTGTTGGGATTAACTTCACCATAGTCATATATCTGTATATTAAAAATTACTCGGTTCACAGTCAGTATCTTTGGTTATCCAGTTAACTATAAACAAGCTCTCAAAGGTTGATTGTGGTTATGGATAATTGCTAGACTTAACTTTACCATTGCTTAAAAACTCATACAAATAAATTTACATATCTCTGAATATATTAAAATATTAATTAATTGATTTAATCAAACTAACGTAAAAAAAATTCATACTAATTTTTAATAAATAATTGAGGTTGTCATTCTTTCAATATTATATAGAATCCCCTTTTTCTTTGATAATAATTCAAGTAATTATAAAAGTAATATTTATTGAAACTAGTAGTAATAACGTTGATCATTGGATGGCTTATACATTTATGACTGCAATCGAATCATACATTTTTATAATCAGCTACCATCATTTATAAAGTATTAAATAATCTATATTGATAATCATCACTTGTAATGAAATGATACATTTATCATTTATACCTCATCATAATTTACTATCTCAAACACTTGCCAGCACTAAGTTGCACGTTAAATCTTGGTATACTGGTTGCATCATATGTGGTTCCTGCGACATTGACTCTGGGGATGATAAAGCCTTTCCCTTTCTGTCTAGGTAAGAACTAAGAAAGCATTTAATGTTTTCATATAATAAAAGGTCAGGAAAGTGAGATCAATTCTGTCGAGGGCGACAACATTGCAGGTCAATTAATCACCCCCATTGTATTAAAATTGCCCTGTTTTGAATGCAGAGCATATAAATTCCTATATGGGAGTGAATCATCATACTCTCCGCCACAATGCCAAAACTAGTGAAGGCATTTTATGAACAAGATGACATAAGTAGAATGATGTCAGGAAAGAAAGATTGTTTGTCTATAAAAGTAAATGGCTTGGCAACTATGGTTCAGAAAGGGCTACTACTTTGCAACCTTGTAGAAGCATATTGTGCATACAAAGAGAGTGTTCCTAAAATTGGATTTTCCAAATCACAATGTTAAGGCCAAAAAAGTGGTACTTGTTGGGAAAAGTGGAACACACAGCATATGTATCTGCACAGTTCATCAAAATGTTAAGCTCATGGTTGAGTCATGCAACCTGAATTTTTATCATGAATTCAAAAGTCTAGCAGGTGATGACTATGAAAGTAAAATTACATACCAAACCCTGCTGAGCTTACAATCATGCAATCCTCCAACTGAGAAATGTTTTCTGGGGGAATGTGAATTGTGTGAAAACAAGGACTTTCAATCTGGATGCAAACATTGCTAAAAACAACAGTCACCTTCCAAAACTGAAAGATCTGACAATAAAAACAGCTTTCATACTGTGGAAAAACAGCAAAAATAAAACAAACTCTTTAAGTCAATATTCACAAATTTGTCTATAGAGGAAATTACATATAAAGCTTGGGTGAGCGTTGTTCTGGAAACTATGGAGACACTCACAAAAACAACTGATAATTTTGTTAAAACCTTATTGCAAAAGTTTTCAACATTACATTGCCATAATTTCATTGCAAAGACACAAGCTGCCTTCCTGCAACATCTGACGCAGACCATTCAACCTGGGGAAATAAGTTATTAGAGACTTTGCAGAGAACTACTCATTTATATGCCAATATGCAGCTCAATGATTCCACTGGAACAATAAGCAAGCAACTCTTCATCCAATTGTGGCAAGCTTTCGAACTCCAAACTTAGATGAACTGCAATATCTGTTATGTTGTAATTTCAGATTCCATGACCCATGATGCTATTGCTGTTAATTTTTTCATTTAACAATTCATCAAATTCATAAAAGTGAGAATGAATGTTACAAAAGTGTACTATTTTAGAGATGGAGCATCATCACAATATAAAAATAAAATCAATTTTTTTAAACCTTGCATACCACAAACAGGACCACAGCATTGATGCTGAATGACATTTCTTTGCTACTTCACATGGGAAAGGGCCTTGTGATGGTATGGGTGGCACCGTAAAACAATTGGCAACACGAGACAGTTTCCAATGGCCATTGAACAACCAATCATTTCACCACAGGGACTATTCAAATGGCCAAAGGAGTCTATTAAAAATATTGAATTTGCATTTGTACATAAGGAGGAACTAATTAAATAAAGTAACATCCTTAAAAGTCGAATGTCAAGTGCGATCACCATTGTTAGAACCCATAAACATCACTGTTTTATCCCAGTAGGAACATTAAAGTCAAAGTT
Organism: Trachelipus rathkii; assembly: GCA_015478945.1. NCBI lineage: Eukaryota > Metazoa > Arthropoda > Malacostraca > Isopoda > Trachelipodidae > Trachelipus > Trachelipus rathkii. The sequence continues at coordinate 48,575 of JABUQX010011773.1, read as the reverse complement.
GCAAATCAAAAGGTATTCATCATCAACTGAATCAATGGTTGTCAATGTATCAACTAACATGGACCAGATTAGTTATCAGGAAATGCAACTAAGTTACACTTGTGAATATGATGAAGAATGGTGGGTGTGTCAGGTGCTGGAGAAGTTTGATAAAACTGAACAACTAAAGGTGAGGTTCCTTCATCCGCATGGACCATCACCTTCATTTACTTTCCCAGACCCAGTAGGTGAATCAATATTGTTCATGGATCAAATCCTCACTAAGGTCAACATGAATACCAGAATTAGATGAGTTTACAAGCTTACAACTCAAGCCACTGAAGACGCAACAAGAATATTGAAACAGGTAATTTGGTGCATATATATATATATATACCGTATATATATATATATATATATATATATATATATATATATATATATATATATATATATATATATATATATATATATATAGTATTATATATTATATATATATATATATAATTTATATTCAATATATATATATATAATATATAATATATATATATATATATGATATATATATAATATATATATATATATATATATATATAATATTATATATATTATATATATATATATATTATATATATATACCGTTTAATATATATATAATATTATATATATATTATAAATATATAAATAGATATATATATATATATATATATATATATATATTATATATATATATATATATATATATATATATATATATATATATATATTTATATATATATATATATATATATATATATATATATATATATATATATATATATATTTTTATATATATAATATATATATATATATATATATATATATATATATATATATATATATATATATATACCATACTTTTGAACTTTATTTCAGGTGTTGCATCAGCGACAAAACAACTAACACTTGAAGAGGGGCAACTGAGTACCACATGAAATGTTCACCCTATATAGGCATATTAATACAAACTTTGGGAAAATTAAATTTTTGTACAAAAACAAAAAAAAAAATATTAAAATCATTAATATCTATGGAACCCATGAATGGCCCACTCTGACTTTTTAGTATATTAAAGGTATAGCTATATGTCAGCTACAAGACCTGACTTTTTTTTTCAACATATATATATACCTATATACCTTTTGTGTCAAGGTGGTCAAAGGTCATGACCCCCTTTACCCCATTAAAATTTATTTTTAAACCTACATTTTTTTAATTCACTTGAAAGAACGTTTAAGACTTTTAAAATTTTATATGAATGGTTAAAATCGGCCAATAAATATAGATAGGGGCCCTCAAAAGTGAAGTGTTATCAACACCCTTTAGGTGGCATTTTTCATGAAAATTTCATTTAGCTCAACTAGAAAACCGTTGAACCTACAGACCTAAAATTTTTGGTGAAAAGGTTTCTCAACAACAACAACAACTGTGCAAAGTTTCATGAAAAACATAGATGGTCAGCAAAAAAATGCTTAAATGGGTATGGAGTGATGTTAAATGAACCATATATATATATATATATATATATATATATATATATATATATATATATATATATAATACTATATATATATTATACTAGTAATATAAAAATAATATATATATATATATAATATAAATATATATATATATATATATATATATATATATATATATATATATATATATATATATATATATTATATATACTATATATATAAATATATCAATATACTATATATCCGACAAGAATACTATAGTACCTAATATATACTACTATATATACTATACTATAATAATCTATCATTATATAAGGCCTTATACTATACTACTATATATATACCTAATATATAAATATACTAATTATAATATATATATATATAATACTAATATATATATAAATAATATTATATATATAAATATATATATATATAGTACTATAGTATATATTATACTATTATATACTATATATATATATATTAATATATATATATATAGTATATACATAATACTTATTATATATTATATTCTAATATATATCATATATATATAGCTTTTGGGTTAAATAGTCTCTATATATATATATCATATATATCATATATATATATATACTTTATATATATATAATATATATATATAATGAGTGATATATATATAATATATATTATATAATAAGTACTATATATATATATATATATAGGATATATATAGGTATATATATCAGGCTTGGGTTCAAGTACATTTTGTCAAGTACTAGTACTTTATGAAAACTTGCATATACCGGTATATATATATATATATATATATATATTATAGTATATAATATATATATATATATATATATATATATATATATATATATATATATATTATATATATATATATATATATATAGTGCTGTTACATAAAAAAAAGACTTTTTTTTGGCCTATAATTATAAAACTATTTTACATATCAGACTTTTATAATCATTTCCTGCAATGGCTAGTCCTAGGCTATATAGCCCTGTAAAATTATTTGTTTTGCTTGAAAACTTTGGAAATTATTTGACCGCAAAGTGGTAAACAAAAAAAGACAACAATTCAATAAAAAAAAACATGTAACATAAAAAAAAAGACCACCTCCAAAACTACCTTTAGAGTGCCCATATGTATTATTTCGCATATACATATGTTTGAAGGTCTCAATTACTAGATATTAATAAATAAAATTAAACAAAAAAAAAAAAAGTTAAATTTAATATAAAAAAAAAATTTAAATTAGATTTCTTGACCTCTTCTGATGGAATGTATAAGGGAATGTGACAGTGCTGGATAACCCCCCCTCCCTCCTATAATATGTTGACATGTTTTACACCCCTCCTTGAATTGGTTTAAATCACCCACACGCTCTACTTGAATTTTTTTTTAACAAATATGACTATTTGTATTTTTTTCGAAATTGCTCCCAGAGCATGCATGTTTGTTGCATGGTCTGGTTGTCAATTTTAATTGATTTTCCTGCTGCCAAAGTATTCTCTATTGGCCCAAAGAATATTTGGGAAGCACAGATAGTTTCTGGGACCACAGATTTTTTACCACAGAATCATCAATCACCTAGAAAACAAATGAAATGGAACGATACAGTGCTAACGTCTTCCCCTTCATCGTGTGAAAATATTTGTGGCAACCTGCCAAGGTAATACTTGGTAGGTTAGGTTTATCAAAGTTGACAGCAAAGACATTGTCTTGGATAGTCCCTCTCTCCAGTAAACTCTGTTCAAGAGGGTCTTAACTTGTAACATGGAGTTCAACAATTCTTGCCTATCATTTTCAAAAACATCAGTACACAAATCTTCTTCATCATCTTCTTTTTCGTCACTGCTTGAGGTGCTTGAGTAGTGAAGCTTTCGCTTTGATGTGGGCTGCCTTTTAACAACTCGAGATGTAACCGTGGAAGGTTTAATAGAGAACATTGATGGAATCTCAATTGCTAACAAACCTTCCACATTTTCCTGGGACGTTATTAAAGAGGCACACATCTTGACGTGCTTTCCACGTCTTCCTCTTACAGTTGATCGTGATCTTCCAAATCTGCTAGAAATGAGATTGCTGAAGTTCGTATCGGAGGATGGTGTTGCAGATGCAGACCGTGGAGGTAGTGTTTTGCCGGTGAAGGCTGGACTTGGTGTGGCAGCCTCCGGTTCTTCACTGACCCATACCCATCTACCCTTGAGTGGGTCCACATGTTCATCTAAAGGTGGTGGTGGTTGTGGTGGTTTAGAAACTTTTGAAACTTGAGGAACACTGTCATCCTCTACCTCCGGTTGAGTTGGTTTTCCATCATCTACCCACTTCTGATACTTTGAAAGTAACACCGGATCAAAGCCATTTGTGTCGTACTTCGTCCGATCGAAGAGGTATACCCCTTTGTCCCAAGTAGATGACAGATTGTCAACAAATTGACGCTTGGACATGGCTCGGAGGGGTACCTCTGTCGAGATCATCCAAGTCGTCAATATTTCAGCCCAATAGGTCTTTAAAGTGCCAAAGACGGCAATGTCTAAGGGCTGTAGCTTAGATGTTTTGTGTGATGGCAGTTTAATTATGGAAATCTGTTCCTCACGGAACATACCATAACTAGAAAACCTTTAAAACCAAAAATATATGAGCACAGCAACACCGGTGCAAAAAGCCCTAAGGGCTGCTCCGATCCAATCGGTAATACCAGGAATCGATTCGCAGACCCTCTAAACATAGGGGTAGACACCAAGTTCAACTCTCTAGCTCGAAAAATAAAAAGTTGCATACTTGCACTAGAAAAGGGGGGATAGGGGCAATATCTATTACTAACTCATATTAGGAGTGACTCGATCACCTTGAAAACCACACCAATCAACTCCTTATACCTTCTAACATAGGGATAGACAGCAATATTAGGGATATTCTATGATGTAGGATATGTCGCACTAGAAGTACTAGAAAAGGGAGGCGGGTTACTAACTCATAGTAGGAAGCATCATAGCACCTTATAATACACACCAATCGACTTCCTATACCTTATAACATAGGGGTAGACACCAATATTAGGTGTATTCTATGACGTAGGACATCACTGGCATCACTTCTAGCATTGAGTCCAAATCTGTTATATATATATATATATATATATATATATATATAAAAATATATATATATATATATATATATATATATATATATATATATATATATATATACATATATATATATATATATATATATATATATATATATATATATATATATATATATATATATATATATATATATATATATATATATATATATATATATATATATATATATATATATATATATATATATATATATATATATATATATATATATATATATATATATATATATATATATATATATATATATATATAGTTTATATATATAAAAATTTAAAAAAATGGGTTGTTTATTTTTTATGTAACATTGGTCTTTTTTTTTGTGTACCTTTTTTTTTCTTCATCCTACACTAACATAATGAAAAATACAACCTTACAGCATGTTGACAGGAGTTGTAGAGCACATGCCTGCAAATTTTCAAAAAATTTGAAAGTGGTCTTTTTTTAACACCCCAGTTCGACGGTCCCTGTGTTGATGGGCTGCATAAAATTTCACAAAATTTGTTGTGGGATGAGATCAAGGATGGGACTAACATAAATTAATTACATATGGTAATAATTTGTAGATTTCTTAATACACCTAACGATGGAAAACCCAGAAAAAAGTCAACCAAAATGGGCCAAAAAATTGTGAAATTTTTAAAATTTTAAAAAAATTCAAAAAAAAGTAAAAAAATCAATTTCAAACCATTATAACAATTTTTTCCAATCATATTCAATCGAGATAATGGGCTCTCCAAATTTTTTTTTTCTAGACCTCATATATGCTGAGATACGGGGTGGTCTTTTTTTTTATGTAACTAAAATGGGTGGTCTCATTTTATGTAATAGCACTATATATATATATATATATATATATATATATATATATATATATATATATATATATATATATATATATATATATATATATATATATATATATATATATATATATATATATATATATATATACCGTCAGATGGGGTAAAAGGGAATCGATGGGGGAAAAGGGAATTTTTCATTTGCTAAGCATATTTAATTTTTTTATTTAGAATTATTCAAAAAAGGCCATAATTGTATATAGACAAAATCTTAAAAATATATCATATTGTAATTTAATGTTGAAGCGATTAATAAACTGTCTATTATTGTTTATAATATTCTCTCTTAAAACTTCAGGTAAAATTTCCAGAAATTTGTAGGGTAAAAACTAAAATAAAAAAAATATTTTTCTAAATAAATAATTGTATCAACATTTCCACACCTCGTTTAGAAACTGCAAAGGTACGTATTCATATAGTTTATTACATTGCATTGTTTATAGTTTTTTAGAAAACAAATTTTAAAAAAAATGGGGTAAAAGGAAATCAAAAAAATAGTAGGTGGGGGAAAAGAGAAATTTGAATTTGTTTAACATAAAACATCTTTCTAAAGTTAAAAATATATATATAATATAACATAGATATAAATATAATAATGATATAAAGATATGATGCAAATACAGTATATGATATAAAATAAATTTAAATGAAATAAATACTGTATATATATGGTAAATAAATAAATTATAAATAAATAAATAAATAAATATAAATAAATAAAATAAATAAAATATATATACATATGATGATATAAAATATAAATATATATAATAATGATAATCAATATAATCAGCATAAAATAATGCATTTTATTTTTTTTTTATGCCAATATAAAAAAAAAGCAAGAATTAAAAAGGCTACAATACACTGAAGATGATGTTGTTAACGCACTAATTGACATAGACAATGGTACTATGAATATAGCAGAAGCTGCTGCAATGTATGGTATTCCAACAACCACTCTATGAAAACGTATTAAGGGTAAAGATAAAACTCCAGGTCAAAGCAGAAGAAGTACAGCTCTTCTTCCCTTTGAGGAAAGAAATATAGTGCAGCATCTTGCGCTACTTGCTGAGTATGGTTTAGGATTTGAGAGAGGAGACCTGAGAGCTTTTATCAAATTTTATTTGGATGAGAATAATATCACAATCAATGTTTTCAAAGACAATTTTCCAGGGCCTGATTGGGTTACAAATTTTTTAGAAAGAAATAGTAACATACTCTCAATTAGAAAAGCACAGAACATAAATAGAAAAAGAGCATGTATCACTGTTGAGGAAGTTGGTAAATATTTTTATCCCCTCCACAATACGTTGTTCAACGTTGACCCTAGCAACATTGTCAACTATGACGAATCTAACTTAACAGATGATCCTGGAGTAAAAGAGATTATATGTGGGAAGGGAAGAAGAGTTGAAAATGTGCTTAACACCTCGAAAACATCAATAAGCATTATGTTTGCATCAACAGCTTTGGGAGATATGCTTCCTCCTGATGTTGTCTACAAGGATGAAAGGTTAGTAGACTCGCACATTATTGGTGGTCCCCACAAATGCAAATATAATGTGTCGAAAAGTGGCTGGTTTGAGGGGAATATTTTTTTGGATTAAATAAGATCAATAGTAATTCCATTTTTTAGGCATTTAGGTACCTGAAACCCAAAAAAAGGTACTAATAAGAGACAATTTGCCATCCCACATGTCTTTGCAAGTTGTGGAGTTATGTGAGGAGTATAATATCAAATTGGTGTTTCTGCCACCCAATTCCACACACCTGTTGCAACCACTTGATGTTGCAGTTTTTCACCCTCTCAAACTAGCGTGGAAAAAAGTTTTATGGCAGTTTAAAGAAGGTGATGGCAAAAACGTTACCACCTTACCCAAAAACAAATTTCCAGGGTTACTTCTAAAGTTATTGGAAGCTGTGAAGCCAAATTGGAAAAGTAATGTGATGTCTGGGTTTAAAAGCTATGGAATCTATTCTTTGAATAAAGAGAAAGTGTTAGCGAAAAAAAGCAAATAATCACCAACTAAAAGATATAAGGAAACAAATGTTAGTCCAAAATTTGTAGATTATATCAAAAAAGTCAGGTTTGAAAATGTGGAAATAAGATTCAGGAAAAGGGGTCGTAAAATTAATGTTGAAGCAGGGCATGCAGTTTCATTAGAGGATTTCCAGCAGGCAGGGCCAAGTCATCATAGACATACTGAAATGGACTTATTGGAGCCTGAATGTGAAGAATATAGACCTGTGTTGCAAGATAAAGAAACCCCAAACCTAGAAGTATTAGTTACCAGTATATGTGAGAGCCCAAAGTTGCAGGAGTATGTGCTTGTGCAGTTTGAAATCAGTAGAAAAAGTGTAACTGCTATATACTATGTTGGAAAAATTGTAGCTATAGGCGAAAATAACACCTACACAATTAAATTTCTAAGAAAGACGGAGGGTAGTGTTGGCAAATTGCAGAAAGGGTGTCTGGGCTTTAAGGAGCCCGAAAACGAGGACATAAGTGTCATTGAACAGAATCAAATTGTAAAAAAATTAATTCCTAGGGACTTCAGGAGAGGAATATTTTATTTTAATTTAGATTTAGAAAGGTTCTCTAGCATTAATATTAGGTAAATAATATATATACTGTAAATATATACGGTATATATATATATATATATATATATATATAAAACTAGCATATATATATATATATATATATATATATATATATATATATATATATATATATATATATATATATATATATATATATATATATATATATATATATATATATATATCACATAAAACAGTAATTTCTTTACCCCATGCCAATTTCCCTTTTACCCCAGATGAAATTTGCTATACCTCTTTTTTTTTTAAATTCTTTAAAAATGTATAAAAGGTTTATTTTCTTTTCTTTTTTTTCTAAAGCATTTATAACATTTTATATTTTTATATTACTGAAAAAAACTACTATATATAGTATGTTTGAATTAGAAATATTTTAATAAATTTTAAAAGCCAAAAATTCCCTTTACCACATACGATTGTATATATATATATATGA
>JABUQX010011773.1:30000-37500 GCA_015478945.1 Trachelipus rathkii | reverse complement strand
TGGGCTTGTTTTTTTTTTTTTTGTAATAACACTATATATATATTATATATATATATATATATATATATATATATATATATATATATATATATATATATATATATATATATATATATATATATATATATGTCAGCATCTCAAAAGACACATGCATGTAACTAGATATTAGAGTTTACTTCTTTTCAGTCTTCTTGGGAAGCAGAACTGCCTGGATGTTTGGCAGAACGCCACCTTGAGCAATGGTAACACCAGAAAGGAGTTTGTTTAATTCCTCATCGTTTCTGATGGCAAGTTGAAGATGACGTGGAATGATTCTAGTTTTTTTGTTATCTCTAGCTGCATTACCAGCCAATTCAAGAACTTCGGCAGCCAAATACTCCATTACCGCAGCAAGGTAGACTGGAGCTCCGGCACCAACACGCTCAGCGTAGTTTCCTTTTCTCAAAAGACGATGAATACGTCCAACTGGGAACTGAAGACCTGCACGGCTAGAGCGAGTCTTGGACTTAGCCTTCACTTTACCACCCTTTCCGCGACCAGACATTTTTCACTTTGTAATGTGGATAAAAGATGAAAAATAAAATCCATGCATGTCCCTAGCGACACCATCATATCCTTATAAGTTGCTGAAACGACCGCTCAAGAAATGAGCTCCAATTCCCCCTTTTATCTTTTTGGTAAGGAGTGAATAATATAGAGTAGAGGATGATGATTTTGATGATAGTTTTTAACTGATTTTTTTAAAAGCAGCATGCTTAACATTCCATTGCAGACAATACATGCAAAAAGAAAAGAGTAAAACAATTAGTGGAGGCAATGGTGCAGGATGGTAAGAATCAAATAAAATAAAATAATGTAATTACCTGAGAGGTTTTAAACATTTAGAATATTATAATGGCAAGGTATAAACATTTAACCTCAAAGGAACAATATTAATCAAACCAATCTCAAATGCATAATAAAGCGAGGATATTCAATAAGTTTTATTGAAATAAACTTTTAAGCACAAACATATATCTATACAATTAGCTCTTCAAAAAGCAGTGAAGTAATTTATTCATTGAGAAGTGATCAGATAAGAAACTAGTTAGAGAGTATGATATATTAGAAATAAATGATCAAGTTGATATAGTAAAAGATATTAGAAGCTAAGCTTAGAAAGACGGTTTAAATGTATTTTTCATTTAAGGATTTAAGACAATGATCACTTTTAATATTTAAATTAAGATAGTATGAGAGGGACTCTGAAAGTTAGTATGATAGTTAAGATTAGTTGAAATAGTTTACAAAGAAAAAAAGTTTCTTTTTGATTAAGTCATTACTAATGGTCAAGGTTTGAATATAGTATAATATAATAAAAAAAACTCACACCAGATCTGGTAAAAAAAACAATATAAATTATATCAATTATTGCAAGGTAAAGACTGATAATCCATAAGTAGTAAACAATAATGACACCTTAATAATAATTAGTTTGTACACAAAGTGTTTTTGAATTAAATTATTAAAAGAAATTTATTTTAGATAAGTGTAAATGACTATCACTGATATTTTATTTCTATATTTTTGGAAAACACTTAGTTTAAATTTCTTTCAAGTTTCATTAATTCTTTTGTGGCAAGTTATTAAATAGAAAATAATGCACTAGTTTCTTAATGAATATCAAAGTGATATATTGTTTATCACATATAAATAACTCAAAACACTTAATTTTAAACATAAAATATATAGACTAGGATTCGTAAATCTTTTATATTCACTTTCGCAAAAAGGGCTTTTAGTAATCAAAGAGTTTTATATTTGGTGAAGGAAATTTCTTAATTCTTAATAACTGATGATAAGTCCCCAAACTGTGTTTAAGTTTAAGTGTTGTATAAAGGGATCCACGCCCTGTTTTAAAAGTAGAGGTTATTGCAGAAGGTATTTTTAAAAAGGCTCTGTACCCAGTGTTAATGCAGAAGATATTTATAAACAGGTTCCGTACCCAGTTTTAATTATGGAAAGGATTTTTGAAAGGCCCCATGATGGTTTTTATTGTAGAGGATATTTCTAAACAGCTCAGTACCCAGTTCCTAACAAAGAAAATAACCAAGGAGACATAACACATCCCTGTCTCACTCCGCTATTAAAATATTATACCAATCACTTTCGACTATTTAATTTACACACTCTGTAATTGTCGTCATACATACTTTTGATTCCATTCAGAAACCTACCACCAACACCATATATCACTAACACCTGTCCTAGAGCTTCCCTATTAATCCTATTATGCGCCTGTTGCAAATCCATAAAACCTAAATTCAATTTCTTCTTCCCACTTTTTCAAACCCACTCACATTCAATATCACCTCTTCATTACTTCCATTGTTATGCAAATTTTCGAAGTGTTTCCTCCACATCCCCACGCATCCGTTTCATCAGTTACGAAAACACAATCCCTATTCATTATTCTAAGCATATTCCCCTTATTCTCATTCTTATCCTTTCACGATTCCTTCCAGAAGAGCTTCCTATTGCCTTGTAAGTCCCCATTCATCCTCCTTCCAAACTGTTTATTTACCTCTTGTTTTCTCCTATGTATGCATCTTTTAGTATTCCTTTTTTCCCTTTTTCTTCCTTATATAATTCCAAACATCTTTCTATTGAAACCTCATCATTGGCTTTTAGTACATTTAACCATGCTTCTTTTTTTTCTTTTTTTTTTTAATGTCTTAATTATGACATTAAGACATTAAGAATATAGAGACAGTAAAAAGCCACATGGGTCTATCGAGACTGTCCCAGTCAACCTACTACCCAAACATGCTCATGCAAATCCACAAAGCACCTTAGGGTTTACACTTGTTGTAATCACAAATCCACCAATTTATTAGCTTAAATCATTGATATATAAGTATGATACCAAAACCATCCACATGTTAATTAAGTTATGGTCACATTATGCCATCTAATGGTTACTAACTACTTATAACTAAACTCAGCTAATTTGGCTTTCATCAATATATGATACCCAACCCATCCATAAACGAATCTAACCCTTTCTTAAATGCTGTTGCAACCGAGTCACACTCAACAACCTCCTCTGCCAGCCATTCCAAATTTAACAACCCTAGTTACTGAATGCATGCTTTCTTATATCAAGATGGCATGCTTTCTTCTTAATTTTCTTATTATGTCCCGTCACCTGTCCATGTTTTACTATGAAAAATTTATTGGTCTCTGTATTATCAATAGATGTAAATATTTTGTAGACTTGTATCGTCCCCTGAGAAATCGCCTTTCTACAGAAAACATTCCTAACTCATTCAGCCTCCTACTCATAGCTCTGACCCTCATACCCAGAAATCATCCCCCCTTGTTGCTCTATGTTGCACTCTCTCTAGCATATCTAAGTCTTTCTTAAATAAGGGGCCCAAACTTGTGCACAATACTCTATTACTGGCCTAACATCGCTATTATACAGTTTACTTATTACTTCCTTGCTCTTGTAAACAACATTGCGATTTATTATGCCCAGCATCTTATTAGCTTTATTTCTAGCTTCCAAACACTGATTAGCTACTTTTAAATTACTGCTTATAATCACACCTAAATCTTTTTCTTGGTCCACAGACTCAAGCCAATCCCCATTCATATCGTAGTTAAAACTTTTATTTGAGTAACCTAGGTGAAGAACCTTACACTTTTTACTATTAAAATTCATTTGCCACTTATCTGCCCACCCAAGAAGTTTATCAAGATCATTTTGAATCTTTATGCATCCTTCACTATTCCTAACTGAGGTGGCCACTTTAGTATCATCTGCAAACTTAGAAACCTTGCATTTAAGTCCCTGGTCTAAATCATTTATATATGAGGAACAATAGAGCCCCAGCACTGAATCCTGTGGGACACCACTCTTCACTATTTCCCATGATGATTTATTCCCATTTAGTTGTACACTGTTTTCTATTTCGCAACTAATTTTAATCCAACCATGTACCACTCACCTGTACATACATTGCAATCAGCCTTATGTTGGGAACCTTATCAAAAGCTTTACTAAAGTCTAAATATACAATCAACTGGATCTCCTCGGTCGATGCAGTCAGTAATGTATTCCATAAATTCTAAAAGGTTTGTCTGACATGACCTACCCTTTCTGAAACCGTGCTGGGAGTCATACAATACCTTGTTATCTTCTAAATATTTCTCTATATGAAATTTCATTAACTTTTTCCAACTTTATAACCATGAGCTCTCAGTTTCTTTAGCAATAAATGAGATAGAATTTCTCATACTTCTTCTTTTACTATAAAATGATATGTCATCTTCCTTCCACTATATCTAACTCAATTAATTACATAGATCACTAAACCCACTCATAGAGAGTAGGCTTATCCAGCGAGAGATCTTTTCATTCTATTTCATCTCAACACAGATAGAGAACAATGAAATTGTAAAATATTCACATCCATTGTGATCCATTAAACCATAGTGATCTCTAGATCAAACTCAAATTCTGTAGTTCATTAATATGTACAAAGAATAATCATTAGTCCAAAATCATTATCTAATCTTTCCCTACAGTAAACACTGGGCTAAAATAAGCATTGAAATGTTGACCATTTCCTTTATCTGAACTCAACAAACTTATATCATCAATTTTAATTGGACCAATTGTCCTATTCTTACTTTTAAATTTATAAAAGCTAAAACTTCTTCAGATTCTTGGTCCCCTTGCTAAATTAATTTCTGCCTCTCTCTTTGCCTTTCTTATTGATTGGTTAATTTCTATTTTTCCTATAATTTTCTGAATCATCTTCCTATTACTACCTTTTGAATATTTTAAAACATCTACGTTTTTCATTAATTTTCTCTTATCTCTCTATTTCACCAAACAGGTTTTCTCTTTGCCACCCTAATGGGTTTATCTTTAAAACATACTGACTGAATATTCATTAAAATTTACTTAAAATGTTCCCACATGATAAAACAGTTTTGGTCTTTAAACTCTTTATCCCAGTTATTATACTACATGTTCCTTGAAATTTGGTAAAATTGCCATTTCAGAAATCTAAGATCTTTTTCCCTATTAACTTGCAATTTGGGGCCCAGATATTACATTCATATTAAATATCTAACTATATTATGGTCACTAAGTCCTAAATTCTCCTCAACTCCTCTAACTTCATCCACCATACTTTCATCGTTAGTTAATATTAAGTCTAGTAGTGCATCGTATCTTGTGGGTTCTTGGACCATCTGGATCAAAAAGTTATCTAGTATTCAATTTATGAATGCAGAACTACTATGGTCCATATTAGACAAGGAATCCCAATGAACAGGGTTTTTTTTTCATAAAACCTGAAAAAAACTGGGGGAAATTGTTTTTTTTCATTTTCTCTTTCCTTTTCAGTAATAACTGCAATTTCATATTAATTTAATTGTTTGTTTTCAAGTTATTATAAGTTTCATTGTAACAGTAATGCAAAGACTCTGGGATCCAGAAGAAAACTAGGAAATGAATGGACTGAAGTTCAGAATGTCTAAGGCACCAGCAATGTAAAATGTAAATATTACAGTGATGCAATTAGCAATAAAATTGAAAGAATAAAAGTGCATCTGAAAAAATCTTGCTGGCAAATCTAGTGAATCAAGTGCTAATACAACCGTTGAAAGTATGCATCTTACAGATGTAGAAGAAAGGGATTCATCTAATTTTTGATGGCTGCAAGACATTCAACAATGAAAACATGGTTATCTGTATCTGACACATCAAAAACTCCAAAAAAATTGTCTAAATATACCATTAAAATGGCAACTGCACAAAAAGGAATTCTTGATAAAAAAATTTCAAAGTTTTTTTTTTATGCTAACAACGTCTCATTTTTAATTATTGAATTGAAGTACTTTGTTGAAATGATACAAACCTTAAGACCTGGTTACTCCTCACCATCTCAAAAAGATCTAGCAGGTCCACCTTTGGACATGGCTCATATATATATATATATATATATATATATATATATATATATATATATTATATATATATATATATATATATATATATATATATATATTATTTCAACAAATGAATTAAAATGAGCTTATAAACATTTCACAAAGTAAAAGAGTATAATTTATATGATTGTTTTTGTTTTACTATTTTTTCATGGAATTATTATGATTATTTTTTTTTTTTGAAAAAACCCAAGTGGGCAAAATAGCGGGTTTTTTCTAAGTTTTTTTTAAAAACCCGGGTGGGTTTTTTCGGGTCGAGCCCACTCATGCCAACCCTGCCAATGAATGCCAGGAAAATTAAAATCTCCCATTATGACTATACCATTTTCTTTACTGTGGCATGCTGTCTCTATTTCTTTCATAATTTCCGCGTCTAATTCTTGACTCTGGCCAGGAGGTCTATAAAATGCCCCTATTCTAAATGATTTATTGTATATAAGAATATCTACCCACACCGATTCAATATCATGATTCATTTTAAAGTCAGTCATTAATACAGATTGAATATTGCTTTTAACAGAGCGCCACACCACCACCCTTCTTTCCTCTAAGCTGGTAAAAATAAAGTGAATATCCCTCTATTTCATATTCCTGAAAGGAGTCTCCATATAATTCTTCATTAACCCATGCCTCAGTTATGCAAATAATGTCTAGATTCTCATTTATGGTATAACTAATCAGCTCATCTTTTTTATTTCTAAGGCTATGAGCATTTGTGTAAAAACATTTGATACTCGAAATGCTGTTTTTATTATCATCATCATTATTTGAACCTGTAACAACACTAGCTTTATTTATCTCCCAACTATTATAGTTACCATTGCTATTATTTGTATCTAGATTTAGCCCACCACCCCCAACTTTACCTAGTTTTTTGCTAAACAAGTCTCCAAACAGGTACTGAAAAGCCCAACACCTTTACGACTCAAGTGAACTCCATCTGCTGCAAAAAGATCTTTATCCAGAAATTCTCTCCACAAATCCAAAAACCTAATATTTTCTGAAAAACAATTTCCTAACCCTTTCATTTACACCTAAAGCCCTACTCCCCCATTCCTGACCTGCACCTAACCTAGGTAAAATTCCAGAAATCATGCACCTTCTTCCACTAGCTTTCATCTTCTGAATCAATCTCCTATAATCTACTATTAATTCTTCTGACCTTCTATGTCCTATATCATTTGTACCCACATGCACAATCACATCTGAATCAACATTTGTAGAATCAATCTCTCTATCCTATCCACGATATCACTCACTCTGGCACCTGGATAACATACTCTCAATTGTTTCTTTTTATTCTTTTGAAAAGTCCTATCTAGGTATTGTGTCATAGAGTCTCCAATTAGCAATGTTACAGTCTTCCCTTTAGAAAACTCAACATTACCATTAGCACTCTCTGATCCCTCCCCATCTGGAAGACAGTCGAACCTGTTACTGCAGATCACAGGCTGACTGACTTTCGAGATCCTCATCTTTAAATTATTTTTTCTA
>JABUQX010011773.1:22500-25000 GCA_015478945.1 Trachelipus rathkii | reverse complement strand
TGTACTATCAAAGAGTAGGTGATCAAATTTTACAATTATTTTTTTATTTTTCGTACACAGACCTTATAAATCAAAATTAATAATTTTTAAAAAATTTTGAAGAAAAATCAAAAAATCTAGGTTATTTATATATTTAAAATTTTTTTTTTTTTGCAGTTCACTGCACCTGTCAATCTGCTACAACTTTTATTAAAAAAAAATTTTTTAAAACTTTTTTGTAAAAACACATGTTTTTTTTTTTTTTGTACTAAGTGGGTTTTTTTTTGTTACATTTTTTTCCGGGGGTTTTCAGACCCCACACTGACAGAAGGAAAAAAACAACCATACAGCATGTTGATAATAGCGCATATACATGCACATTTTCAATTAATTTGGAATTGTTTTTTTTTTCGTGCAAAGTGGGTTTTTTTTATAGCTCAACTCAATGGTCCGGGGGGGGGGGGGGGGGGAAAATTTGGTGGGGAATGGGATCAAGGATGGGTCCAACAGGAATGAATCATATATCATACTAATTTATAAATTTCTTAATGCAGTGAATGCTGGAAAAATCTCAAAATGGCTGCTCAAAAACGCTGAAAATTTGTGAAATTTTTCAAAAATGAAAAAAATTTCCCAAAATTCAAAAAATCGACTTCAAACCATTATAACAATTTTTTTCACTCATACTAGATGCGGTTAATAGGTGCACCAAATTTTTTTGCTCTAGACCTCATATTTACCGAGATACAGCAATGGGTTGTTTTTATATAACAAATGGGCTTGGTTTTTTTTTGTGTAACGGCACTATATATATATATATATATATATATATATATATATATATATATATATATATATATATATATATATATATATATATATATATATATATATATATATATATATATATATATATATATATATATATATCAACCTTTGCCCCACACTAAATGAAATCCTGCCTATGACCAGGTATATGGTATTATTCTATATTTGAATCAGTGCATATTTTCTGAAAAAATTTTCTAAGTTCAAAAAAATTTCCAAGTTCAGAAAAGTTAATTTAAGTTTTTAAGAAAATTTTTAGGTGGCAAGCTCTGGAATTCATGCCAGAAGTTTTGCACCTGCTAAAAAATTTCTTAAACAACTTTTCTGAACTTAGAAATTTTTTTGAACTTAGAAAATTTTTTCAGAAATATATACTGCTTCAAATCTAGATATTTATCATATATATATATATATATATATATATATATATATATATATATATATATATATATATATATATATATATATATATATATATATATATATATAATGGTATATATATATATATATATATATATATATATATATATATAGCAGCATATATTATTATTATTATATTATTATATATATTATTATTATTATACATATATATATATTATTATTATTACATATACATATATACATATATGGGTGCACATGTGGGTGGTCAAAAACGTCGACAGGATATATATATATTATATATATATATATATATATATATATATATATATATATATATATATATATATATAAATATTATATATTTTTTTTATTTTAAATATATATTTAAAAATATTATTATTATTATTATTATTAATTAATATTATTATAATTAATATATATAATTAATATATATATATATATATATTATATATATATATATATATATATATATATATATATATATTATATATATTATTATTATTATTATTATATATATATATATATATATATATATATATATATATATATATAGCAACTTCGGCTGCCAAATACTATCGACATACTGAGAGTTCTAGCGGAGAATACTGTCAGAAGAAGCTTTCTGTACAAAAACCACACAGCTAGTTGACTTCAAGCCAATGTGAAAAGAAAAACATTAAAAGTATAGAAAAAATATTTTTAAAACGTTAGTAATTAGTAATTACTCCTTCATTATCTTTCGATTGATATATCTTTTCAGTTTTTCTACTAATAAACCCTTAAAAACGTCGTTTGGCAAACGTACAAGGTTCATGTTTTTATTTGGCCAAGATTTAGGCGGGGGCAAGTGCCCACCCTGCATACACCCATATATATATATATATGGTAATTGTTACCCAGAGGGTTGTCACCACCTGATTTTTATGAAAATCACAGGATATACTCTAAAAAAAATAATGAAGAATAGTGAAAACGAAAATTGTCGCTCTTTAGGAAAAAAAGTTACAGCCTCTCAAAGTTGTTAAAAATCCCATAGACTTTTCAATATTGATCGATCCAGGTTAGGTCTCATTTCAGGCCCTCTAAGTCAGGTTATGATAAGTTTTGTTAGGTATACACAGAGAAAATCTATGTAGAATTAACAAATCTTATCATAACCTGAACTAGGATGGCCCTAAAACGAGCACGAGGCCCACTAATTTTTATTATAAGAAAGTCTATGGGAAAATTTTAAACTTTCAGAGGCTGTAACTTTTTTTCCTAAAGAGACTGCCTATTTTCATTTTCACTA
>JABUQX010011773.1:7500-12500 GCA_015478945.1 Trachelipus rathkii | reverse complement strand
TAATAATAATAATAATAATAATAATAATAATAATAATAATAATAATAATAATAATAATAATAATAAATAATAATAATAATAATAATAATATTAATAATATTAATAATAATGAAAATAATAATAATAATAAAAATGATGATAATAATAATAATAAATAATAATAATAATAATAATAATAATAATAATTATAATAATAATAATAATAATAAAAATAATAATAATAATAATAATAAGTAAATAAATAAATAAATAAATAAATAATAATAATAGTTAAATCGGTTTTCATAGCATCAAACCGCTAGCAGCATTGACTTTGTAGATTTAAGAGAAAGACAGAGAGAGCAATTAAGTATTAATAATAGCTAAGGGAATCGCTACCAACTGATTGTAGAATAGGACTTAACGTGGGTAGGAATGCCCTCGTTAATATTTAGATAATAAGAAGTTTCTGATATTTCTACGAAACGAGCCAATGGTGAGTGATTCCTGAACATTTTGGGAGATTATTCCACAATTCTATGCCCTTATATGAGATAGCCCTCCGAGATTTCGTTAAGGTGAATTTCGCTTTGTCTAAGGTAAGGGAATTTGTGCTACGGAGATTGTTTGTTCTTAACGTTTGGTTCTGTACAATTATGTTTGACAAAAGATCATTTGCAGTTCCTTTTGTGAATTTAAAGATATGACTACTTACTGTAAGTGTGTAAATATCGTGAAGTTTTAGCAAAGACAAATTTTTGAATAGTGGGGTTGTGTGTTCACGGTAGTTACGAGGCCCTGATATTACACGAATTATTTTTTTTTGCATAACGATTAGAGGTTGTAGCAGGTATTCACTTGCACAACCCCATACCGAAAGACAATAGAGTAGATGCGGATAAACAAGACTATAGTAAAGGTTTTTTAAAATATGTTTTGGAACAAAATTCCTTATCTTAAGGAATGCATAGTTAGCATAGGATAATTTGCTTATGAGACTATTTATGTGTTCTTTGAAAGAAAGCTTGTCGTCAAGGATAACACCTAATAACTTGGCAGACGATAACCGATTTATAATTATATCTTTTGCTCTTACATTTAGTTGAATAGGGTTCTTTTGATTTGTTATTACTAGGTAATTTGTTTTTTGTAGATTTAGGGAGAGTCTGTTTGCCTCTACCCATGTTATAATGTTTTTTAGTTCATTATTTACTTTGTCGTTAAGTGTGTTTATATTACGGTCTGATATTAAGATTGCAGTGTCATCAGCATACTGAGAGTGTATTGAATTGTGACAATTTTGAAAGTCATTTGTATATATATTAAAGAATAGTGGCCCAAGTATGGAGCCCTGAGGGACACCGTGGGTAATTGAGGCAAGTGGGGATGATGTGTCTCCTAAGCTGACGTATTGTGTTCGGTCAGATAAGTATGATTGAAACCATTGTAGTGAACCATTACTGATACCAAGTCTCTCTAATTTGTTTAAGAGTAGGTTGTGCGGAACTACATCGAAAGCTTTCGAGAAATCTAACAGTAAAAGTACACATGTTTGTTTTTCATTTAGTGCTTTGTATAGTTTTTCAGTAAGGAATATCAGAGCATCCTCTGTGTTGCGGTTTTTGGTGAAGCCAAATTGATTCTGAGAGAGAAGCCCGTTTACATGCAAGTAATTAGTAAGTTGAGTATGGACCAATTTTTCAAAGATTTTGCCAGTTGTATGTAGGATTGAAATCGGACGAGAGTTTTTCGGAAGGGAGGTGTCAGAGCTTTTGGGAACAGGGATAACTTTTGCAATTTTTAAGTCAGTTGGATAGTGATGTAAGTCAATTGAATTGTTATAGAGAGTGGCTAAAATAGGTGAGATTTCTTTTTTGCAGTGTTTGTATATCCAGTTCGGGACACTCTGAAGGTCAGAGCCTTTATTCATGAGACCATTTATAACACACTCCACGTCAGAGGTTGATATTCTTTCGAATGCAAAGTTCTGCCCTTCGTGTGGTCTTAAATAGTCGGCAAAGACCCTCTCTGTTTCTGGAACTTCGGCTGCTAAAGCTGCCCCTACGGTAGTAAAGTAGGAGTTCAATTCATTGACTATGCGTTGCTTATTCGTGACTATTTCATCACCTATTTTTAATTGTTCTATTTTTGTTTTGTGTTTATTGTGTCGGTTTAAAATGTCGTTAATGATGCTCCATTGGGAACGTGGGTTGGATTGAGTCTGGTTGAACTTATCAGCAAAGAAACTAGCTTTGGATTTTCTTATTAGTTTTTTAAGTGTAGAGGAGTATTCTGTGTAAACATGCATCGGTATAGTCCCCAGCTTAGCACTTTTATGTAGGTTGTGTTTTTGTCTAATTGAGGTTAGTAATGCTTTAGTCAGCCATTTATTCATTGACCTCTTTTCTGAGATTGTTTTGTGTTTTATGGGAAAGTTTTTATCATACGTGTCGTAAAGAATGGAACTAAAATTTTTGTATTTTTCATCTAATGAGAGATTATTGTTGAGAGCAAAGGAGAAGTCTGTATTTTTTATTTGGCGTAGAAATGTTTGTTTACGGTCTTCTGATATTAGCCTATATTCTATTTTCCGTTGCACTAGGGGAACAGTAGAAGATTCAAATGTCAGGATGCATGGGTAGTGGTCCGAGAGGTCAGCGTGTAGTCTAAAGGATTTAGTTGTGCCACGATTATTTGACCACATATGGTCAATGATAGTGGGGTTATTGTGTTCATTTGGCCGTGTAATTTTTGTAATATAGTTTAGGTAGCCGTTTGACATCATAGTGTCGATTAGCAATTTTTTTGCACAAGAATTGGTATTACTGCTAGATACGTCAATATTAAAGTCACCAGCTATTACAGAGATCCCACTTATCAGTGTAGAAATGCATAGTTCATCGAGTTTTTGTATAAAGTTCACCCTACTTCCTTGTGGTGGTCTATAAACACCTAATAAGTTAATTGTTTTAGATCCCTCTTTAAATGTTACGCCAAGAGCCTCGATGTCAGAGTTAATGACACGACTGAGAAAATTTCTTTTGCTTTTAGACACTTTTTAATAAGCACTGAGACACCTCCTCCTTTTTTTTCATTACGGCAAACATGGAATATATCATAACCTGATAGGGCATATAGGTCTTTGTTATAATTTTTTAGAAAGGTCTCAGTAAGGACAATACAAGGAAATTTAACACTAAGGGATGAAAGCAGGTTAGATAGGTCATCATGGTGTTTTGGAAGGCTTCTTATGTTGATACTTATAAAATTAAGGCATTCACGGCCTTTATACAAATCATCTAGCTCAGTTGGTAAGAGAAGAGGATTTACTTCATTGTTCAGGTTGTTACGAAAATTGTTCATTTCGTCCATTGAAATTGAGGTAGGAGGAGTCAAAAGGGTCAAAGCTATCAGGAGGGTGAATTATTGGGGCAAAGGAGAATAAGTAATTGGGTAGAAAACCTAGTGATTATAGAGCTAAAAAAGTAAGAGCTAAATGAGATAATCCTCAAGTGTAAAGTTGTTCTTTAGTAGTGATTATAGTAGCAATAACTTATGAAAATGGAAAAGTATATGTAAAGTAGGTACTATATAGAAAAGAAGAAAAAGATATGTAAATATAAACAATTAAGTGAGATATGTGCGAACTGTACTTCAAAGTGCAAAGTGGGTTTTCCTGAGAGTTCTGTTATAGGAGCCCCAGATTATATTTTTTAAAAGTGCTGAAAGGCAAGACATTTACGGAGGAAGTTTTATAAATGTGGAGAGGGATAGGAAGAGAGAGGAGATGAGAGAGAGGAGAGGAGTATATATATATATAAGAAGCATATTATATATATATATATTACAAATATAAAAATGTTATTTATATATATAAATATAAAATATAAATAGTTTTATTATAAATATTTAAGAAATATGATTATATACTATAAATATAAAATATAAAAAATAAAATAAAATATAAATACAAAGATAAATGTAAAGAGTAAACATATAAAGAGCAAATATAAACATAAAATAAGTAAAATATAAATGGTAAAATATAAAATACAGAATATAGCCATGATATATATTTATATATATATATATTATTTATATATATATAATATATATATATTTATATATTAATATTTATTATTTATATATATAAAATGTTACATGTATGCAGAAGAAATATATATATTTAAATATTCATAAGAGAAGATAAAGAAGATAAGAGGGGATAAAGAGAATATAAAACATGAAATGGAATAGGTTACAAAGTTTGGTGCATGCATGCAAGAAGTTTTGAAACATAAAAAGATAAAATACATACTGTAGAAATATCATTATTATTATTAATATTATTATTAATAATATTAATAATATGTTCATTATTTATTATTTATTATTAATTAAAATTATTATTTAATGTTATTATTATTATTATTTATTATTATTATTAATTATTATTATAATTTAATATATTTTTATTATTAATATATATTATAAATGTAAATATATATATATCTATATATTAGAAATAGTTAAATATAAGTGAAAAGATACTTCCATATCTAAATATATAAATATTATATGAGAGTGCTAATGAGAGACACGTCGGTTACTTGCAGGTATGTGGCAGATATATATATATATATATATATATATATATATGATAGTATATATGTTGGTATATATATGGTGTTGTATATATATATATATATATATATATATATATAATAATATATATAGTTATATATATATATATATATATATATATATATATATATAATATGTTAATATTGGGTTATATTACATACATACGTCGTCACGTCATTATTGGCTACATACATACACATATAATACATATATTAATATTATATACATCGCCTATTATGTAATATTGTATTACATATACATATATATATATATATATATATATATATATAAATAAAGAGAGAGAGAGAGAGAGAGAGAGAGAGAGAGAGAGAGAGAGAGAGAGAGAGAGAAAGAGAGAGAAAGAGAAAGAGAGAGAG
>JABUQX010011772.1:0-7500 GCA_015478945.1 Trachelipus rathkii | reverse complement strand
ATGAAATACATTTTTGGAATCCTTGTAAAATTTTGGTTCGGAAAATGTAAAAAAAAAAAATTAAAAAAATAAAAAAATTAAAAAAATTTTTTTGGGGGGGGGGGAACTGGGACATAGTATATATATATATTATTTGTAAAGGTATTACACGGCAATTTAGGGGGCTCGAGCCGACGGGGAACACAGGGGGGACGTTTTCCATACCCCGTAGGGGAGGGGCGGAGGAACCCCCGCGACACCCAAATACCAAAGAGCGGGGGTTCCGGAGACCCTCCCCGGAGGGGGGAATTAGTCCTACCCCGTAGTTCCCCGGAAGGCCGAGAGACCCCGACTCCTGCCATCAGTGCGGTATACCCTTGGGGTATTCTTTAGTTAAAAAAAAAAAAGCAAAATTTAATAGAAAGTCTATTTATTTTAACGAGTAACCAATAAAAGGTCTCTAAATAGGCCTTCTAATCATATTACTATAATTATTAACAATAATTTTTTTTATTTTTTTATTTTTTTTACATTTTCCTATCCAAAATTTTACGAGGATTCCAAAAATGTATTCCTTTTCGCTGTAGCTATTGTAGTTTTTGAGATATATATATATATATATATATTTTTTTTTTTTTTTTTTTTTACATTTTCCGCACTAAAATTGGACCAGCATTCCAGCAATGTATTCCTTTTCCCGGTAGCTGTTGTAGTTTTTGAGATATGGATTGTGGCTCTTCTAGAGGGTCTTGACCTATATATATATATATATATATATATATATATATATATATATATATATATATATATATATATATATATATATATATATATATATATATATTTATATATATATATATATATATATATATATATATATATATATATATATATATATATATATATATATACTCTTCCTATCAAGTGTATTCTTCAAGTTACGCCACTGATATATATATATATATATATATATATATATATATATATATATATATATATATATATATATATATATATATATATATATATATATATATATATATATATATATATATATATATATATATATCTCAACGGGGATCATGGAGACTCCATCTACCATGTTAATGTGCTTGTTACCTTGTTTATTGGTGCCGTGGCTTAATTCGACGGACGACGCCTGGAGACTATGGAGAGGCTTTGTTACCCAATTGGGGCTAGCCATGTCCGGGAGGAAACTAAATACCAGTCAGAAAAAGAAGCCGTGATAGGCGCCCAGCCGAGCGAGTGGATTTGCTGTGGCTCAAGACGAGCTGTGATGCCTGGAACCAGGACGGATCTTTTCGGTTGTTGCAAGGCATAAATGGACTACGAACTCGACTACACAGGATAAGTTCATATAGGAACGATTAATGCTAGTACGCTGGAGGGAAAGAAGGAGGTGTGGGTATAATGGAGGAGAGGACACTGAATGTGCTTGGTGTCTGCGAGATGAGGATGAAGAAGAGGTGAGTGGAGGAGGAGACTGCATGATGATTACAAACTTGATATACAAGGGGAGAGATGAGGAGAAGAAAGTACGGGGGTGGCAATTGTTCCTGACCCAGATTTGGTAGACAAGTGGAGACATCTTCTTTAAAAATTAATGAATAAATGCAATAGCACTGAGGCTGAAAATGAGACGTGTGGGCATAATACAGGTCTATGCACCACACGAAGGAAGACCACAGGAAGCAAAGAATGTTTTTATGAACAGTTGCAAAAATGTGTGCTGACCGGAATGGATACTGGAAGTGAAAGTGTCATGGGGACTTGAATGCGCACATTGGAAGGGAGGAAAGGTACCGAGATAGCAGTGGGGGCGTTTGGAATAGGAAAAAGAAACGCGGAGGGGAAGAGGTTGTTGGATTTTGCGGTAAGCAATAGGTTGGCAGTGATGAATACATACTTTGCACATAGGGACTCGCATAAATGAACCTGGTACAGGTGGAATAGTATTGTTGAGGATTATACGGACAAGTCAATGTTGTTAATACTAATTAACAACAGGAAGGTTGTAAGAGACGTGAAAAGTATACCATCAATGTCGCTGGATTCGGACCATCGTTTCGTGGTAGAGATATTAAATCTAAAAGCCCCGTTACCAGCGAAGATGGTAAAGAGAGAGCGGATAGCAGTGGAGAGATTAAAGGAGGATGAAGTAAAAAGGGCTTTTGCAGAAAGAGTCCGTGATATTATACGAGAGGAAGAAGAGAATGTTGTAGATGTAGATGTAGATGGACAGTGGGAGTATTTTAAAGAAAAAATGAAAACATGTGCGAAAGATAGAGATACGCTGGGGGTAAAAAGAACGGGTTCCAGAAGAAATTGACTGCGTGGTGGACAGATGAGGTTGCACGTGCAGTAAATCGTGTTGTGAGGATGTGGTGTGTTTTTAATCATTTCAGTTTTAAAAAAATTTTTTAGTTGTTCATTTTTAAGTTTTAATTTAAACACCCTTGATATTGCTTTAATTTTTTATTAATTGCCTGTTTGTTGATATTTCTTATAATTATAATGGATTCAGATGGGAAAACATACGTTACATAATCTTTCAACGGGCTGGAATTTTAAGATAAGTTTTAATTAATCTTACCTTTTTAACTTTTAAACGTTACATGTTACTGGGCATACATGCTACACATATTTACTGTTACGTACGGTTTTTAGCCTTTACTTTTGCTTTTCAAGTTTTAATGTAGATTACTAGTTTTTCCTTTTAATTTTGCGTAAGTAAATTTGCTAGTGTGAGGGAGTGCTTGTGAGTTTTTAGTTTTCTAGGTTTACATAGTTTGCATATTTGCTGTACATACGGTTTAAATTTACTTGCTATTTTTAAACATAAGTGCTATAAATTTTATTTTTAAGGTTTAATCAAGAAAAGGTCACTTACAGAATTTTGGTATGTATGTTGAATTTATGTATATATATATTTTATTGTTGGGTTTTAGTTTATGTTAAATTTTATCTCGATTTCTCACTTTTGTTTTTGTCCGTTTTTGTCTATTGTTATTTGTGTGTGTGTGTGTGTGTGTGTGTGTGTGTGTGTGTGTGTGTGTGTGTGTGTGTGAGAGAGAGAGAGAGAGAGAGAGAGAGAGAGAGAGAGAGAGAGAGAGAGAGAGAGAGAGATGGCAGGTTTGCATGGGCGCGGGCTTTCTATTGACTTCACCAACATCCGTGGCTTAAACTCTAACTTTGCCTCTGTGGAATATCACCTCTCTAACTCTAACCCTAACCTTTTGCTCTTGTCTGAGACTCAGATGGCTAAGAATTCATCCTCTAACTCGTTTAATGTATCCAACTATAACTTATTTCATAATTTCCGTCTGAAGGGTGGAGTGTGTGCCTATGTAAACATTAATACTCCTGTAACACGTCTCGTGAATCTCGAATCTCCTAACTTCGATGTTCTGTGGCTCAAAATCTTTCTTCCTTCTACTACAATAATCTTGTGCTTCTGCTACTGTTCTCCTAACAGAACAGATTTTCACTCTTTCTTTGAATATCTTACTACTTCTCACGAGACTGTTATATCTTCTCATCCAAATACTGAGGTCCTCTATTTAGGGGATTTCAATGTACACAACACTGAATGGTTGGGGTCCTCTCATACTGATTTAGGTGGGGAGGAGGCCGAATCATTTAGCATTCTCAACGATCTGGAGCAACTAATCAAAGAACCTACACACATTCCGGATCGTCCTAACCAATTCTTGAACACACTTGACCTATGTTTCACCACTAGTCCTTCTCTCTATAAATACACCACCTTCGCTCCTATTGGTAAATCTGACCACAACCTTATATCTCTTAATTTTAATACTTTCTCTCCAACAGCTCCATCCTGCCCTATGCGTTTTTTCTGGCACTTTGATCGGGCTGATTGGGGGGCCTTGCGTCGCTTCTACGCTAACTATAATTGGAGTGACTGCTTTGTCTCTGGTGACGCTTCGACTTCTGCCGATAAGGTGGGAGCTGTAATCGTTGATGGGATGAGCAGGTTCATTCCTTCTTCGACTAAATCTTTCTCTCCTCATAATCCATGGTTCGATCGTGCTTGTTCTCTGGCCATTCAGGCTAGAGACAGTGCGTATCGGGAGTGGAAAAATTCTCGTTCTCCTATCACTCTTGCTAATTTTCATTCTGCTAGAAATCGTTGCAGGGATACTCTTCGACGAGCAAAGCGGGCTTTCATCAAACGAAAGTGCGCTAACCTCCTTGGTTCTCCTACTGATAAATCTTTCTGGCCTCTTGCCAAAAACATCTCTAACAACTTCTGTAAATCTGTCTTTCCTCCTCTTATTCGCTCTGATGGTTCTGTTGCTAATTCTCCAACTGAAAAGGCCAATCTCTTCGGCCTCCTATTTTCCTCTAACTCAACCCTGGACGATTCTGGCATTCCTCATCCTCCTCCTTCTCCTCTCAGGTGTCCTATGCCTTTGCCTGTGATTACATTCGATCGGGTGCATGGGCTCCTGAAATCTACGAACGTTAGGAAGGCGGGTGGCCCGGATGGCATTCCTCCCCGAGTTTTGAGGGAGTGTGCTTCCGTGCTGACCCCGCCCCTCGTTCAACTATATTCTCTATGTCTCAATACTAACACTTTCCCTCAGTGTTGGAAGCACGCACATGTCCAACCTGTTCCGAAAAAAGGAAGCCGCTCTGATCCTTCTAACTATCGCCCTATAGCTCTTACTTGTATTCTATCTAAGATCTTTGAAACTCTTCTCAACTCTCACTTCTTAGATCATCTGGAATCTCATTCACTTCTTTCCGATCGCCAGTACGGCTTTCGGCGCTCGAGGTCTACTGGCGATATACTTTCCTATCTTACTGATTTATGGTTTTCCGCCCTTAGGAACTACGGGGAGACTTGCGTGGTGGCGCTTGACATATCCAAAGCATTTGACCGGGTATGGCACGCGTCACTGCTCTCCAAGCTCCCCTCCTTTGGATTTCCTCCTTCTCTTTGCTTACTTATGTCTAGTTTTCTTTCAAATCGCTCAATATCGGCTGTTGTTGATGGGGCGACTTCTTCTTCCTTTTCTGTCAATAGTGGTGTTCCTCAGGGTTCTGTCTTATCTCCTACTTTATTCCTACTTTTCATTAATGATCTTCTCACCTGCACATCTAACTCTATTCACTCATATGCCGATGACTCGACCCTTCATTCTTCAACTCATTTCAATTCTGCTCCTTCTTTTACTTCTAGAATTGCCTCTCGTCTTAATCTTTCCGATTCCATTCTCGCTGATCTGGATAGAATTTCCGGGTGGGGTCGTCTGAACCTTGTGAAATTCAATTCTTTAAAAACTCAACTTCTACAAATCTCCCTCTCTAAGACACCTTCTAACTTTCCTATCTCTTTCGACGGTTCTCTCGTCTCTCCTGTTGACAATATAAACATCCTTGGCCTTAACATAAACAAAAAAATGTCTTGGAAACCTCACATCACAACGGTTGCTAAGGCGGCCTCAAAGAAACTGGGAGTTCTGTTTAGACTGCGAGACTTTTTTTCCTCTTCACAGTTACTCCAGTTATACAAGGGCCTCATCCGCCCTTGTATGGAGTACTGCTCTCATATCTGGGGGGCTCTGGTTTCACCCGGCTTTTGGATAGGGTCGAGTCAAAGGCAAAAAGACTTATCAACTGTCCTGTTCTTTCTAGTTCACTTGACCCTCTATCTTTGCGGCGCGATGTTGGTGCTTTATCTCTTTTCTATAGGTACCGTAGCGGCAAGTGCTCGAGGGAACTTTCCACTCGCGTACCACCACCTTTAAGACGCCCTCGTAGCACAAGGGGTGCTGTGTCGGCACATGAGTTTTGTGTTGATATTAGCAACTCCAGACTAGTTCGCTGCGGTGCCTCCTTCTTTCCTGCCACCTCTGTTCTGTGGAATTCTCTTCCATCTTCTGTGTTTCCTACTCAATTTAATCTCCCTCACTTTAAAGACCGCGTCTGTGCTCATCTGCGTAATTTTAACACCCCCTCCTTGAATAGTGCTTTGCCCGTGAGCGGTGGTGATAACAGATAAAAAATTAGCAATATTTCATTTCAAAATCCAAAAAAAGTGGGTTTGGAAATTGGACAACGCTGAGCACAAAACTCAAAAAATCGAAAAAATAATCAGTGCATTTTGTAGGTAATGGACCCATCTATGCATATTTCAAGTTTGAAGTCATTTCGAAAAAAATTCTGGAAGTTGATTTGAAAAATGTCAAAAACATGGGTTTTTAAAAATTGAAAATTCTGAAAGAATGACTATAGACACAGAAAAACACTCTAAAATGACGTTTTAGAAGGCAAAAAAAAGCTACAGTTTGGTATTTATACTTCATAGGGTCAAATCGCCTGAAAATTCCGAATTATTTGTCCATTTTTAGGGGGGGTGAAAATTGGGCTCATCCCGAACCGAATATTGGATCTTCCTCATAATAAAAATTTGTGAAGTTATTTCAGACTTTCTCCTTAGTCTTTGACGTCCTTTTATTCTTCTTTTTTTTTTTTAAGAAAACCTTTCCTCTTCATCCATATATATATATATATATATATAATCAGGCGCGGCTTTACGGGGGAAGCACAGGAGGCCGGGCCTCCTCTAAAATTAAAAACTAATGTAATAAATTATTTAATTACTATTTATTACTATTAAAATAATGTTTAAAATGTTATACAAGGACGCTAATTTTACATTAAAATCATTTATTTTCTTCCGAACATTATTTTTCATATGAATCATTGACTGGAGGCATTTCGATTTGTGCCTACTAGAGAGCTTAATTATAATGCTTTAAAAAAACTGGTTGTCATGGCAACGTAAAAGAAACCTTATTCTTATTTTGTCTATTTTGAGGAGTTTTCCACAAAGCCTCCTCTCGACGTCTTAAAATAAATCCTCCAAAATTGTAGCTCTGCTCGTAAGTAGAGTTGCCTTTGCAAAAAATATGGGGTACAATAAAGAAAACTATTTTTAAAAAATTAAATAAAAAACTAATTTAATATATATATATATATATATATATATATATATATATATATATATATATATATATATATATATATATATATATATATATATATATATATATATATATATATATATATATATATATATATAATATATATATATATATATATATATAGAGAGAGAGAGGAGAGAGTTATGCTAAAAAATTTACTATATTGAGACCGGATTGCCAAGGTGTAAGAAGCGGAAAAAGTCCCAGATTGGGGACTCATGCGGGGGAGCAGCGCTAAGTTCACGCGTAAAGATTTTAAGTGTGATTAGAGGCTGTATTTTGGATCACCCTGTCAATCAGTCAGGTTTTAATACAAACTGCGGGTAGATAGCCATCCTCCCTCATGATGAAACTGTGTTGTCAATAACATTAAGAATGCATACGTGGTTTTGTGATATGCTGAATTATGGAAACTACGATGAATATAACTGGTTTGCAAGGTTTTTGGATCACGCACAATGCAGGATTAAAAGGAGAGTAGTAT
>JABUQX010011771.1:7500-30968 GCA_015478945.1 Trachelipus rathkii | reverse complement strand
GCAATATTTAAAGACTTCCTCCAGTTCATGACGTTTGCATTCGAACCTCATCAAGGAAAATACAAATCCGTATGTAATGTATCTTTATGTAAATTAGCTTTGAAACGCATCGATCACCCTTGATCAGCTTGAAGAATTGAAGTATTGGCTTGGAACAAATACAACTTCAACATTCTTATTGGCAGTTTTAAGCCCTTCTGGATGACCGCCATCATTGTCAAGTATTAAACAACCCTTTAACTAGCACTCCTTTATTTTCAAGGTTAACTCTTATATTTCGAAACAAATACCTTATGGAAAACCAGTCTTTAAATACAACAAACTGTGACCAAGCCTTTTTATTGGACTGAGCCAGAAGTACTGCTGCACACACTCAGATATATAATGATATGGATCTGCTCTCGTAGTCATCACATGGTAACTTGTGTGTGATCTATAAATATGAAGAGTCTCTCTGTTCATCTCTATATGCCGAGTTCATATCAATGTGGCACAATAATATAAAATAATATAAACTCCTCGTTCTATTTCGTCTCACCCTCCGGTGGTGTATATTTTAGAAATGATTGCTATCTGGGCATACTCTCTATTTGTCTTATAAAGAGATGACTCTCTTCAAGTCTCTCACTCACCGATGGAAATCAGATATACCTCACCCGTTATAATAATAATAATTAATAATGTGTGATACGCCATTTCATCTGCGTGGAACACGAATGTTCTTGCTTCTCTCATTATGGCGAAGACGTCGATTCTCCGTTTTTGTACGAATATTTTTAAAGCAAAAACGCTTTTTGAACATTATCAGCAAAACCCTGGCAAATTATATCTTGGTCATTTCGATTTTTTTAAAACTTAATCATATTGTAGAGCCTTTGTTCTAAGCGTTTTCGTCGCAAGGGCACTCGTTTTCGATTCATGCTCCTCCTACTCTTTCTCCTTCTCAGGTTTCCCATGGCTCTACCTGCAATTACATCGTGTGCTTGGGATCCTGAGTTCTATGAACGGTCAGGAAAGGCAGGCCGGATTGGCATTCCTCCCCGTGTTTTTGAGGGAGTGTGCTTCGAGCTGACGCCTGTCCTCGTTTACAACTCTATGTCTTAATACTAATTTACTTTTCCTCAATGCTGGAAGCGCGCTATGTCAAACCGATCCCAAAAAAAGGTCAGACCTCTCTATCCGTGAATATATATTGACCTAGTATCCTGCTATCAAGTGGTGTATTTCCAACGATTCCTCTCTCGAGTTTCTCTTCTTAACTCTCATTCCTGGATCATCTGAAGATATATATTCGTCCATTCTCTCTCATGATCGTACGTTCGGTTCAGTCGTGTATTCACCTAACAGTGGCTGCCGGTCACAGGTATGTGATGTGTGGCCCTAATCTTACTTGTGATTTATGGTCTTCTGCCCTTAGGGATCAATGGAGTCAATTGCGTAGGTGGCGCTTCGACATATTCAAGCCTCTTGACCGGTTGGCACGCGTCACTGCTCTCTAAGCTCCCTTCCTTTGGTTTCCTCCTTTCTATTTCTTATTCTTGTCAAGTTTTCTACTGATCGCTCCATATCAGCACTTGTTGATGGAGTGTCCCTCTCCTCCTTACCTAGTTACACTGTGGTGCTTCTCCGCAAGGTTCTGTCTCTATCCCTCCAACTTTATTCCTACTTTTCATCAACAATCTCCTCAGCTGTACTTCCAACTCTGTTCACTTCTGCCCTTAGGGACCATGGGGAGTCTTGCGTGGTGGCGCTCGGGACATATCGCAAGCGCCTTTGACTGGGCATATTCGACCGTGCCTCGACCTCTGAATCGTGGCTCAGCTCTCTGCGCTTCCAATATTTACTCCGTCGCTATTTGGCTTACTGTCCTCTGTGGAGAGTGTGCACTCTCTGATGTAATCTCTTGATATCCAGCACTTGTGTCTTGATCTGAAATCCTCTTCCTCCTTCCTGGTTTAACGTGTGTTCCGCAAGGTCTGTTCTTAATCTCCAACTTTATTCCTACTTTTCATCAGCGATTCTCCTCAGTGTACTTCCAACTATGTTCACTCTTATGCCAATGACTCAACTCTCCATTCTTCAACTCATTTCAAATCCTGCTCCCTCTTTTGTTCTAGAGTTGCCTCTTTTTTCAGCTTTCCGATTCTATGTTTCTTGCCGACTGGGATGGATTTACCTGGTGGGGTTTCACCCGCAACCTTGTTAAAATTCAACTCTTTAAAAAACTCAAACTTCTCCACATCTCGCACCTTCTCAAAAACACCTCCGACCTTTCCTATTTCCTTTGATGGCTCTAACGTCTCTCCTGTGAAAAACATAAACATTCTTGGTCTTAACATAAACAACAAATTTTCTGTTGGAAACCTCATTATTTCTCATGGTGCTAAGTTGCCTCAAAGAACGTGGAGTTCTGTCAGGTGCTAAAGAATTTTTTGCCTCTGACACAGCCTACCCAGTTTTATAAGGCCTTATTCGTCCTTTGTATGGCAGTACTGTTCTCACATTTGGGGGGGCTCCGGCTCCACCCTTCTATTGGATAGGGTTGAGTCTAATGCTAATGCTACGGCGGCAGATGCTCGGGGTAGTTGACCTCTCGCATTCCTCCACCCTTGCGTCGCCTCCTAGCACAAGGGTGCCTTTGCTCTCGCATGAATTCTTGCGTGAGTATTGCGAACCGCAGACGTGTCTTGTGGCCTCTTTTCCAGCTACTTTTGTTTCTGTGAACTCTTGCCTTCTTCTATTTTTCCAACTATATTTAATCTTCCTCCCTTTAAAGCAAAGCCCACTTCTGCGCTCACCTGAGAACTTTTCGTTAGATTTGGGATTTGGGGTAGGTTTTTTTTTAATGATTTATTTTCCACCCTCTCCTTGAGAAGGGCCCAGCCTGTGAGTGGTGGCGATCTGTAAAAATTGTCGATTCATTTCTCCCGTATTTACATGAAACAGTTGTTATAGAAGAGCCAGCTCTAATTAAATAAAATTTTTATTTCCTCTTCCAGTTGATATGCCAATCTATGCTTTTTATAAGAATTTGGTTGTGGTATTTCGTTTCTCACCTATGATAAAAAATATTTATAAAATACTGTACACACTGTATAAAATTTGTTAATATTTCAGCGAGAGAAGCATATACATTATACAAACGCTATCAATGCGAGTGCAAGGAGTTATAGTAAAAGCCTATTGTCAGCAGGAATCCATATCTCAGTGCAGACTCCGTCCGAAATGAGCTAACTACTTTCTCTCTCTCTCAGTGAGCCTGTTGTACAGTGTCTTACACACTCACACACAGTATATGTAATACCTCATTATAATTTGGCTCAATCTCCTGTGGTCTCTCTCTCGTACGTGACAATCTATGATCTGTCACTCACTCGAAATGTAAATGGGAAGATCTTCCGTCTCAATTTTTACTTCCTCACTCTCATATGTTCTCTGGTATCTCTCTGTCTACTATCTCTCCACTAAGCAACTCTCTCTCATCTGTATAGTGCCTCTACTTTTCAGACGCCTCCTCACAGCTCTCTCAGGTGACTCACCTCGATCACTCGTTACCTCCCTAAAGTTGAGTGAGTATCCTTGTCTACCTCTAGCCTATATATATACTCAATTATATATTAATATATTAATGTGTATAATACTATATATATATATATAATAGTGAGATATATATATATATAATACTACTATATATACCGTAATATACCATGCTCACATATATAATAGTATATAAATATATATATACTATTATTATATATAATATACGGTATAATATATATATATATATCATATATATATATTATATTATTTATATATATATATATATATATAACTATATAATATATATATCGCGAAAAATAAAGTTCGACTATTGATATTCACTGCTAAGCATTATATTTTATCAATAATTAATCTCCTTTGCTGATGATATTTCTATATTAATAAATTATTGGGCAAGCATTTTATGAAATGGGCAAAATGCCTGGAAAATGCCTGCCCACTGGGCATTTGCCCAGCGTTCGATCCCAACCTATATATAATAAATACTATATATATATATATATATATATATTATATATAATATTATATTATACTATATATATATAGTATATATATATATAGATTATATAAATAATATATTAATTAGGGTGTACAAATGGAACTGAAATTCAGTTCTCGCCGGAACCGAAAATTAGCCGGCAATCACAAAAATTTGAGAGTGAGAGCGGAATTTCTTTATGAACTTTCGTTTATACTATTAAAGAATGTAAAAAAATTATTTTATGTTCAACAAAAATCTCTACGTTTATAGCAACGGTCACTTCAGATCACATATGGAAATTCATCACTCGAAAGGAATATTCTGGAAGTCCAAATAATTTTATATAAAGGAGAGTCTTGGTATTGTTCAAGAACAGGGGAAACCTCACAAAAACGGACCTTACTGTGATGTCCGCAATATGTTCGTTGCAGATAAGTGTTGTTTTGAGGAGAGTCTCTCGCCCAAAAAAGATTTAACATTTCAAATAACCCTAAATCACAAAAATAACTCGAAATTTTATTCACATGAGTAACCAGCCATTGCACAGTCACTAGAGAGTCAAGGTATTCATAGAAACTTATTGGCCCATCTTCAACCAAATATCTTATTCCTAGTGGAAAATATTTTGTAGAGAAGATGTCACCAACTTCAGTTACTAGGAAAATTATGTGCAGTATTCGAGAAGTTATCTAAGGCTGATCATATCATTTACTACAGATATAAGGCGCTAAATAATTCAAACGAGTCATCTATTTCTTTAACTGTACACTCGGGCTTACCAGCGAGTTTAAAAATGACACTTGCAAGTAAATTTTCCTAGGCTTCTTCATTCTCACACTCACAAATCGCTCTTATGATTTTTTTAAATTATGATGAATAATTGGAAATTCCTGCCTAACAAAAATCATTTGATCCTCGAGATGGGAAGTTATGTAGCTTGAATTCAATTTAGCAGGCACTCACACAAGTTTTTCTTGTTTAATTCATCAATTAAACTTGTTATAAAAATGCTTATTTTCATCAAAGAACAGCTTTGATTTAATAAAAGAAATGTAGGCAAATATTTGTACACATTTCAATCATTTAAGCTGTAATGAACTTAAAAGAATACAAAGAGACTTGGATCCACAGTTCTTGCAAGCCCACTTATTGCCAATTCAAAAATGTTAATGCAAGATAGGAATAGCACATCAATTTGATTCTAGAAATATATATGAATGTTTGAAAAACCTCTCCAAGTTTATATTATAGAACAATCCACATCATTTAAGCTTTGACTGCTAATAAATGGCAAAAAATACTTTGAAAAAAAATTTCTAAGAGTTCTGCAACCATCTTCCCCATTGGTTACGGAAACTATTAAAGCAAAATCAATTTTCTCCATATTTTGAGCTCTCCAGCATATCTCTCAAACCTGAGGTGACAGCCAGAGTTCAGACTTTTAGGGAGAAGAGCTGCACACACACTCTCTACACTCTCAGATTATGAAAAAAAGGAAGTGAAAGGATCAATACGGACATTTATTTCAAAAAATTTAACTTTTAGACTTCAAGTACTCACACACACACAAACTCACCTATTTTTCTAATGAAATTAGAGAATTGAGTAGAAACATTGGGTCACATTCCTTGAGGTGCAATTCTACTGCAAATCACTATCACGTGCTCAGTAAACAGTCTCTCTATCTATTTCTCGTACGTGCCTCTCTCTAGCTATAGTGCAGAAGGTTCTTCTACATCGCGATGAGTCATCCTCTTCCTATTTTTTCTCAGAAAACACAGCGTCTTATCTTTTACAATGAATTCTAGTACTCTGCTCATTCCTCTACTCATCGTCTCTATACTCTTTTATACTCATCATCTCTCTCCTATCAGTGTAGCATTTAAGGAAATAGAATTACGTCATACCTGTATCTCTCATTCTTATAATCTTGTGAAGAAAGTGGATCACTGTTGTCGCGGAGCGTTCATTGATCTCAAAATAGGACAAAATATAAATAATATAAAGGAAAAGTGCAGTGGGGTTATGTTATTTTATTATTCTTAAAGAAATTGAAATTTTCTTCTTAAGAAAGAAAAATACAATCTCTCCTCTAAATCTCAGTGACACTAAGAATATTACCTTAACTTTGCTGGCCAAAATTTGAGAACCAGAAGCGTGAGATATTTCCCAAACATGATTAGTGCGTATCTTCTAGTCTACATAGTCATGTGTACCTCGGAGGTATGGTGGATCTAATATTCCTCAATCTATCTCTACTCATAAATTTTCTTCTCATCTAGATATACTCTCTAACCTGAGGCTTTAGTGACTTCATTGCTAGTTAATCCGCTCTCCTCGAATCATTGTCATCCATTCTCGGAGACGCCAAGTAAGAGATAATAGAATATGGATACACCCTAATTTCCTCGCTGTATATAACCTTCGTAGAAACAACATTGCTCTATAAATAAATTTGGTAACTAATACTCCGCTAATATTTTAATATATCCTTGGATACACTATTAAATCGTCTTATCCTGGAAGCAGTTCTATATATGCACGTATCCTCATATAATATTCCTGGAATAATAATCATACTCTCTAATTACCTCATAGATATTATAGAATCACTCACTTATATATTATATATAATTAATTATCCTTATATAGAATATAAAATACTCACACTCTTATATTATATTCTTGGAAAATATACCACTCTAACTATATAGTATATATTTATAAGTATTCACTGGAATCTACACTCTCACTATATTATATCCTATATGGGTAAATACAAATAACCCTACCTATATTTTAAATTATCACTCAATTAATAACACATACTTCTTGTCTCTAAATACCTTAGGCACAGCCTCCATAAACGTCATGCCTGTTCAGTACTTGCACAACACAAACTCATTCCACAGCTATACGTAGTGATAATGTCCTCGTGAAATTCACTACGAGTTCCTAATAATTTACAGTGCAGTGAGAACAACCACAATAATTAATAAATATTACCAAAATAGAGAAACACAAAACAACTCCATAATATAATAAAGTATACAAACAACAGGGGAACAAACAATACTCCCAATAACTTATACCAAATCCATCGCGTACCACACTAACTGTGAAACTACTACTTTAATAGTGCCTAGTGATATAGCTAAAATATATTCTTCTAGTAAACACTGATAAAAATCAAAAAAATTTAACAAAATTGGCTATTTTTTTTATGCAACATCACTTTGTGTTGGGATGCTTGACCCATAGTTTGATGAGAAAACCACTCACTCTCTCAATTTCTATATATATTTATACCTGGAACACATATTATTTCATCTTTAATTTACCTTAGGAATTTAACATCTCTCTATATATCTAATTTAGGGATTACATAATTTATTCACTCACTTTAACTCTTATAAACACTAACTTTTTATCAAATGGTAGATATATATATATACTGTTATTGATATATATCAGTGGCGGCTTCCTGACTCGCTGTGACATATCTCTTTGTGTCTCTATTGAGACATTCGCAACTCTTGTTCCGAATTGAACAATTAGTGGGAAAACCTTATAACCGCACCATCTTCTATTTTTGCCTATATATATCTCAACGTATTATATTTTGATTTTATATATATTATTTGTTTTCAGAAAAGTTTTCACATCTTTCTCATATTTAATATATATATATATTAATATAAATATATATATATATATATATTAATATATATATAAATATATAAATATATATATATATTATAATATAATATAATAATTATATATTATATATTATATATATATTATTAATATATATATAATTAATATTAATAATATATATAAACGTCGTCTACTATAAGACATGACTTTTTCGTCATCTGCCAATAATAATGAAACTTTTTAATACTAAATAGCCTCATTGGCTAAGAACGAATATATTTTGAAAACACTAGAAATATTGTAATAATTTACCACTAGCCAAAATATCTAATAATTAGACGTCTTGCAATGTATTGCTTCAACATCACGTTTTGAAAATATGAACGATATACAAAGAATTCGCTCGTTTAAAAAAAATTTTTTATATTTGTTAGTCTTCGTCCCGGCTCGGGTGTGTGCATAGGTGTGTGAAATCAGGTTTGACTACATTAAGTTCATAAACTCATATTACAATTCACATAACACAAATCTAATCATAAACATAATATCTCAACAAAGTTAAATTGAATTTTATATTGAAATTATTATAAGGAGCTTATATTGTATAGATATTTATCATACACATTATATATTATATACTCTGTATAAGCTCCATATACACGAGTAATAATATAATAATAAAATACTAAGCCTATAATATTGTGATAAATAAGATGTGATATTGAATACTCTTTTATTTTGTGAGAAAATTTAATTATCGTTCTCCAATCTCTTGACTTTATACATATATATATTAATATATTTATAGTATATAGTATATATATATATATTAATATATATTATATATTAATATATATTAATATATATATACTATTATAATAATATATATATATATATTAATATATTTAATTATTATATCTTATAATATATTATATATTATTATATTTGGGATAAAAAGGTTAATAGGCAATGTGAGGCGACAAATTTCCCCTTCCAAGCTTTTCCCCCATCCCTCACAATTACGTCATAACCCCATGCAAACCCCTATCCCAACCCCAAACCTCAATCTCGACACTCTAGAATTTTTAACTTTTTATTTTTCTATAGCTCTCTAATCATTTTATTATATTAAATATTATTATTTTTGAAGTAAAATAATAATAATAATTTCAAATAATAATAGGAATTAATAATTAAATAATATAAATAATATAATGTAGATGCGGCGGGTTCTAATGCCGGTGAGGTGTCCGTAGAATCTAGTAGTCCGCGCGGCATTTTATCTCTTGTTGTCGTCGAGCTCGACCTGAAATAGTTTGGTTCTTTACAGAGAAAATAATGTTCTTCCACTCAAAGGATTAGATAGGTTATAATCGAACCCTACCCTAATTCAGACCTCTATCTTTATGTTTATCATTATATATATTTATATCATTTTATTTTATTACGCTCACTCAATATTTTCATTACGAATTTTAGAGTGTAAGTTTTATTTTATATTTGTAGAGTATAATATTTTTTAATGTAAACTTTAGTGTTGTGGAGAACCTGAGAGGATTTTTGGATGTTTGTTGTGTGTGTTATTATATTATATATACTTAATATATATATATACTATATATAATATGTGTATTTATAATGGTGATAAGCTTGAGACGCTCGTGTTTATATATTTATAATGGTAAATGAACATATCGTAGAAAATTATCTACATGAAAGGATTTCAAATCCTTTTAAATTTTAAATATACTTACAAAAGTCATTTAGTAGGAGTGTGTGTCTCGTGTGTCACATTATCGTGTTCTCGCCTTAAGGGCCCTTCGTGGATATGTGTTATACTTAATAGATAGCTAAATTTAAAAATCTAAAAATTAACTAATGTAATATAATAAGTCTCGCTCTGATGATAGATCTCAGTGAATATTAGGAATAGTTTTGGGTATGATTCGTTATACACATTAAAGACGGTGTGCGTTGAGGACGCTTGTGTAAGATGGGGGATCAATAGTTCTGTTGATATTTTTGTTTGAGTGTCTATATATAGGTTTTTTGTTTGTTTAGTATAGCATAGGAAAGATTCGGTGAGTGTTGTTCTGAGATGTTAGATGTTCTCTATGTTTAATTATAGGTGTCATGTGATGTGGTATTATCTGTGTTGAGTGTGTGTGGTGTTTGTGTGGGAGGAGCTTGTCAGGTATGTATGGTGAGGCAGTAGTGGGTGTTCTGTATAGATCATTATATTGTGTTAATAGTTGATCTGCGATGGAAAGTCATGGGAGTTTCTCCAAATAATGTAGTGTGCTTATATTTATATGTTAAGGCAAGGATCTTGTAAACTTGCATTGGTGAAGTTATTGCAGAGGGATTTTATGATTGTGTGTGGTGTAGGTATTGAGATGTGTGTTACTTTGAGAAAGTGTAAGGGTATATTTTGGAGTGTGATATTGATGGGTTTGTAAGATTTTTTTAACAGAGTTATGTAAGCTTTGTGTTATGGTCTGTGATGGGTGGTAAGATGTGTGTGAGTGAAAATGGATTTTATAAAAGAGTGGGTGTAGTGTTGGTGTTTTTATTTAATATGTGAGTAGTTGTCGTTGCTTTGTTACGTGTATGTAAAGACTGTTGTGTATTAGTAGTGAGTGTGGGAAGGGCATACATCTTCAAAATCTTTTCTGTACCTCGCTTCAATCTCAACCAGTGGAACTTTCATCTAAGATCTGTAATACAGTTTTTGAAAATATGACCGAAATTAAAAGAATGTTTTAATATTATATTAAATGGGGGCGAATTTCAAGACGTAAATACAATTAACCTTGCGTCAGGTCCACATTAAAATTATTGAGGGTAATAATTTCAAATTCTGGATTCTTTTCTTAATGAATGCGCAGGTAGACTTTTTTTTTATGGCCGGCTGCAAAAAAAGGGTCACTGATCCCCTCAGTATCAAGATTGAAGGGATGATCGTGTGTATGTGTGTGTGTTGTCAATTTGGTAGTGAGTGTCTTTTTAAGGGTGAAGAATAGTGAGACTGAAGTACAAGCTGGATAGAAGAGAAGAAAGTGGAGCGAATACGGTCCAGAAGATTAATAGCTCTGTTGTTGAGTGTGAGAATAGATTATGTAATATGTTAGTTTGTAAAAAAGACTAGATTTACGTTTTCCACGCTACATTTAATGTGTGTGATGCCCACGTTTATTTCTGCGTGGATAAATGTGTGCTCAGATAGTGGAGTCTGTTCCCATCTTTCTGAGGAAATGTAAATGAAACCTGTAAAAGTCTGTGAACAGCTGGTTTGTAGTGTTGACATGTAATATACTAGAATCGTAGAACGAAATTCTTCATATGTATATGTAAATAGATAAGTTCTGTTATTTATGTCTGGAAGCCATAGCTTTATTGATGTCTCATACTGAAAAATCACTTGTGAAGGCAACTTTAGTGAAGTGGTGAAACGTATTAAAATTTTTTAATAACCATTCTCGATACAACGTGCCGAAGTTGAGTGCTTATTTTCACTTTAAAAAGATTAAAACCTTTCTTAGAGAACACAGGGGTTAGTCGAATGCTTTGTCGATCTTGGAATTGACTTAACTCAATGATCTTTTATTTGAGAAATAATAATGGTGTGGATGTTAGTCATATTGATGTAACTTTTTAAACTTCTTTTCAATAATATAATAAAATTTTATATAATTATTCTATACCACAGTTTAAATCGAAACTATATCCTGCAACACTCAATTGTAATAATTATTGTATATATTCTTTTTAGATTGATATTTGACTCTATAACATTGCGAACTCTATCACAATGCTATCTTTTGTAAAAGTACACAATAGACTCGAAATCTATCTACTACTACACTATTCTACACACACTCTCTCTCTTCTCTTCTCTCATATTCATCCTCTTACTTATACTCTCTATCTCATCTACTCTCTCTCTCATATCTCTCATCTTATTTCTATACTCTTCTCCTTCCACACGACACTAATCACTAACACACACACACACTACACCCATACTATCAACATAAAACATTGTTAGTATCATATAATAATTATATGCTATGCAATGAATATGTGATATATATTTTAATATATTATATTGAAAAGTGAATGTGTGAGTGTTTGTGTATGAATTATGAATAAAATGTTAATAAAAGAAACTACTCCTAGTAAATATTATTTATTTTATATGCATTTAATCAACCTCAGCCTTGGATATATATAATTTAATATATATATTATATTACTTATATATATATATATATATATTATAATATATATATATATATATATATATATATATATATATATTATATATTATATATATTATTGTAAAGGGTATTACACGGCAATATTTAATATTATATATATATTATATTATATGTTTAATAAATAAATAGAAGAATATAAGACTCCCTCAGCTATAGAGTCGTAATTGAAAGACGCTCGAATTCGGCGAGATTCTATTGATGAGAGTTGAACGTGCCGGCTCGAGCCGTTCGGGTATGGATTGTTTCAAACTACTATCTCCGTATAGTCGAGGTGGAGGAACTGCGCGAGCAGAACTATCCTCGAAAGATTGAAAATACCTCCATAGTCCAGGGTAGAGTTTCGATACCATCCCCGTTGAGAGAGGGAATTTAGTCTAGCCCACAGAATATTCAGAGAGAGGGCGAAACATGACTCCTGTGATTTCCCCTTTCATACTGTGTGTAATAAAAAATAAAGTGCTATAATTTAAGTCTTATT
The DNA here is from genome assembly GCA_015478945.1 of Trachelipus rathkii. Lineage (NCBI taxonomy): Eukaryota > Metazoa > Arthropoda > Malacostraca > Isopoda > Trachelipodidae > Trachelipus > Trachelipus rathkii. Next base: position 18,511 of record JABUQX010011771.1, on the reverse strand, counting down.
ATTTAACGGCAGTTACTCTCTATATAAAGTGGTCTTCTTATAATGAGTCCTCTCGCATCCTCAATTAATTTATTTACATTTGGTACTGAAATATTTTCTCATCTTTATATTTTTGAGTTTTGTATATGACTTCGTAATACTGAGAGAGAGTGTGTTAACCAGGATCGCCGCAAGAAATGGTATTGCCTCGTGTTTCGGGGTGAGAGAGAGATGAGAGAAGTCGAATATTAATTTTAGTATTATTGTAGTTATTTTTTTTTTGTATTTTTTGTTTATTGTATTATATTTTTGTGTGTGAGTATTTTATTATACATTTTTCGCAGCTGAAATATGGGAAACCGGCATTACAGAGGCAAATGGAGTAAGTAGTGCCTTTCTCCGGTAGCTTTTAGGTTTATGAATATGGATCTGTTGGCTCGTATGTGAAGAGAGGAGACTGAGAAGAGAGAGGACGATTATAGAGAGAGAGAGAGAATTATAAATATATTTGTGTTTTTTTTTTAATAGGAAAAAAACTACAATATATACCAATAATAATAAATGAATAATAATATACTTAAAATTATATTAATTATATTATAATTTGTATTTTCTCAATTTAAATACGATACATAATAAATAAGCTTTATATATATATGTGTAAAATAATATTTTTAATTAGTTAGAAAAAAATTCATAACAATGACTATTATACTTAACTGATCTACTTAAGAACCCCTTAAACCTATATACTTTTAGATCACTTAAATAATACTGTTCTTTATAAACTACTTGGCTACTTTTTATCAGACATTTTCATACCTAACACGGGTTTGCAGCAGCTTTACTAGCTATATAACTTGAGTAAGAGATTATTGTATAGTATAGTTTAGAGTTAAGAATTATTATGGAGAGTTGAGCGGAGAATATATGATATTATTTTAATGAAGACTACAATTTGTGTGGTGTATATTATGATAATAATAATTACACCTTTAGATATTAGTTTTTTAATAGCCTCTACCTTTCATAAAGTGTGAAAGGGACAGCAATGATGTAAAGGGTATCTAATAATACTCTAAAAGATGTAAAAGGGATATCTAAGAACTATTTAAAGATATTTAAATAATGGTAATCTAAAAGACCTAAAGTTATGTATAAGGGTATCTGTAAGACTCACTAAAGTATTTGTCTAATATTATAATTATTATCTATAGACCTACTAAGATGTCAAGGTATCTAAAAGACCCTAAAGATTTATAAGGATATTCTAATAAGACTCCTAATAAGTTGTAAAGGTGTTTAAAAACCTCTAAATTAATTACATAGAGAGGTTATCATATTATACCCAAACAGATTTAAAGGATATCTGAAAGACTTCTCACTACACGTTGGTAAAACGGGGGTATCTAACAGCCATTACAATAAATTAAATGGTGCTATCTGAGGAAGACCCTATAATTTGATTACATAAGGATATCTATGAAGATCCCTAGAGAGTCTCTCAGAGAAGAAGTCTAAGACCCTTATATATATTTATTTAAGTCTGTATCTCATGAAGCCACTAAGAACGACAAGATAACAGCATTGTAATCTTAAAGACCCCTAGAAGTATTAACAAGTGAGCTATTTACCACACCACCCTAAAGATTAGTGAAACAAGAGTTATGATACAAGACATAGATGATAAAAAAAAAAGCACTAAAAAAGGTCCTAAAAGATGTTTAACAGGTTTTTCCTAGCACACCCTACGCCTAAGCTTATCTAAGTTATGATAAGTTATATGGTGATACGATGAAGATGAATCCTTACCTGCTCACCACCACACTTCTTAGTATTTTTTAAGTATCTATAGGTCATATGGTTTCGGTGTGGTGTCTGATGGTTTTAGAGGGTTAACTTTGTATGCAAGATTGAGTCGTGTAAATAAATTTAATCTGAGGTATAGATTTGAGGTTCTTGTAAAGTACTGATAAACAATACTGTATTATTGCTCGGGTTATTTTATCCCCTCCACCATATTCTAGTGAACTCACATAAATGGTTACCTCTCGATGTCGAAAATCTGTATTAATTATATGGAAAAGATAGTTGTCTTTAGGTTTCTAGCTTAAAACTGATTAGAGGAAGGCAAAGGAATTATATTTATCTCGGTGACTTATATATAATGAATTTGAATATGAAAGAATGAAATGTCAGAAAGAAGTTATAGATATATTGAAAACAATAAGCTTTGTGGAACACTCACCTAATATTTACAGTAATTAATAGGTTGGTAGTCTTTACAATGACAATAATTATAAATCGATGAAAGAGAAGATGTTATGAGAACAAGGGTTTGTATCGTCAAGCCAATTCGAAATTTAGTGATCTTAATAATGTATATATGAGTCTAATATTATTTATTGATGATATGTTTCCTCATGTGCTTGTATAACAAGTCTCATATACCTAAAGCTAATATATCATACACACCAAAATCTACCCACGAGAATACACTTTGAGAGAGAAACAAGTTATATTAACGATTCTCAAGAAATGCGTGAAAAAGATCGCCATTTTCTCATTATAGTAGCGGATAATTAGTGTAATTAAAATAAACATATAGATAGAAAGAAACATAATTAGACGTACAATATATACATCATAGTGATATTAAAGGTAAATAATATCACGAAAAATACATTTAGAAAGGATACATATAGTGCTCTCACAAAAACTAACGATGGCACATAGCGATAAAGGAATACACTTTTTGGAGTCCTTGGTAAAATATTTAGATAGGAAAATGTTAAATAAAATAAAAAAATAAATATAAAAAAATATAATTATTTTGTTAATAATTTATTATAGATTAATATGATTTAGATGAAGGTGATACTCCTATTTTGGGTCCGATACCCCAACGGAAAATGTTTGAAGGTAAATTAAATTAGTCTATTATTATTAATATATACTTATATAATATATATATATATAAATATAATATATATTATATATATATATTAATATATATATTAATTTTTATATTATATTATATATATTATTATATATATACTAATAAATATATTTATATTAATATATATATATTAATTAATATAGATATTATATAATATATATTAATATATATATATATATTATATTATATAAATTATTAATTAATATATTATATATATATATTATAATATATATATATTTATTATATATATATATATAATATATTAATATATTACTGTTTATATATATATATATATACTTAATATATTATATATATATATTTAAATATTTATAATTATATATTTTATATATATATATATATATTTATTATATATATTATTATATATAAATTATTATAATATATATATTAATATAATTATGTATATATATATAATATATATTATTAATATATTATATTATATATATAATTAATATATATATATATATATAATTACTATTTTTATATATATATATATATATTATTAAATATATATATATATTAATATATATATATAATTATAACTATATATATATATATATTCTATATATATATATATATATATTAATATTATATATATATATATATTATATATATATATATATATAGTATATATACTTATATATATATAGTATAATATATATATATTCACGTGCCATGATGTCGTCTCAGGTAGGCAGGTGCTTAAATTTTAATATATATATTTATATAATATATTATATATAATATATATATAATAATATATATATATATATATGTAGTAATTATTTATTATTAATATATATATATATATATAAAATATATTTATATATATATATTATAACGTATATATATATATATATTATATATACTATTATATATATATATATATATTATATTATATATTTATATGATATATATAATATATTGGTAAAATCCAGTTTTAAAACCTCAATTAAATATTATTCTCTAAATATATCTCAATTAATATCTCAAAAACTTAATCAATATAGCTATACAGTGAGGGAAAAGAATTAACATTGTTTGGATAATTCCTGGTATATATAATAATTTTCAATTTGCTCACGTAACTGTAAAAAAAAGATGATAATAACAAATTTTGTGAATCCATATATTATATATAACTTATGTTAATAATTTTAGTTTAGGTAATAAATTGAGTGATTAATAAAAAAAAATAAAATTAAAATAAAATAAAATAAAATATTTGGCTATTTTTTTTTTCAGGAGCAGGGGAAATATATATATATTTAAATTGTGTATATAAAGGTATATTTACCCTCAATAATATTATGGTACGTAAATTAGTTAGTAGGCTCGAGACCGTACAGGGTAATAACATCATAGTAGGGGGATAATACGTATATTGATTGAGTGAGCGATGAGGCCTAAGGGAGCGGGCTGATAGAATGAACCCCCGCGACACCCATATATATACCATAAAAAATGCTAGGGATTCCGGAGACCCCTTCCGGTAAGGGGAATATAGTGTAAGTCTTACTCCCCTAGTAGTTCCCCGGTGAAAGGCTGAGATGACCCGGACTCCTGCATTCACGGTATGCGTTTTACTCCCTGAGGGGCATTCTTAGTTATAAATATAAATAATAATATCTCAAAATATTTAATAGATAAGTATTCATATTTATTATTTAACTCGAAGTAACAATAATATGGTCTCTCTAATAAAGTGACTACTTTAATTCATATATTACATTAATAATATACAATTAATTTTTTTTTATTCTTTATTATATAATCTTTTACATTTACCTATCTAATACAACTTTATAACTGTGAGTATCAAAATATGTATCTTATTTCGGCTGTAGTTCTATATGAGTTTTGGAGATATATATTTTTTGACATTTTCCGCACTATAAAATTTGTTATAACCAGGTGGGTAATCCCTCATACGAACGCAAGGAACTCTTTCACGAAATAGTTTACAAACTATTTTCTTAAATATAGTTGAAAAGTATTATACATTTTGCAATATGTTTTTAGTTGATTTTATATCAAAAGAATCCATGATTTTTTTTGGAGAATTTTTCAACTATAGCACATTTTTGATTTTTTTTGATTATTTTTTATTATTTTTTTTATTATTTTTTTATATATATTTTTATTGTTATATAATATTATTATTATAAGTGAATTTATCATTTATTAAATAAGAAATATTAAAAATATTAAAATAAAAACCATATATATTTATGAAGTTTATCAATGTATATTTTATCTAATATTTTTCATAAAACTATTTGAGCCATTTAGTAACTCCTAAATATAGTCTCAATTAAAAATAGATTTAAACATTCAATTTCGTTAATTGTCATTGTATTATCTCTCAAGTGTATTCTACATTTGTATAGTAATTATGATAACCCATTGAGACTAGGGCCTTGGGTTAAAAATTGAAATAAGGATTAATGCCAGATTGCAGCTAATTATATATATTGTTTTATTTATGTATAAAATGGTCTCAGGATAATAGATATAATTATATGTTAGGCCAGTATTTGGATATTGTCTACAATTTTAGCACCCTTATAGAAAAGACATTAGAATGCTTTGGAATAGGAGTACGAATACCTGAGTAACAACGAGTGAGGTGTAGATTTTTTGTGGCATTGTTCATGCTTCGTGAGTGAAAGAGAGTGAGGCTGACTGAAAGTTTCTATATACGACTACTCGACCCAATAAACTCGGACTTACATTAGAATACCGGGAAAAGGAATCTTATTGCTCCCTTGAATGTATTTGGTTCCTTATATTATGAGGTTGGATCATAAGAACATATCAATAGAAGAGAGAAACACACAAACAAAAAAAAAACTCAAAATTTTGAACGTACACTTCTTAGTACTTATCTCACATGGGTCACTCCCCGCACAAGGAGACAGTTCACTTATTTAGGAAGTCCATCGTGAAAATTATAGATAGGAAATGTAAAAAAAAAAATTAAAAAAATAAAACAAATTATTGTAAATAATTATAGTAATATATGATTAGAGAGCCTAGTTAGAGACCTTTTTATTTGGTTTACTCGGTTGAAAACACTTTTCCACCTTTCCTTTCTAAGTATATTATTCATATTTTTATTGATGACGCTTGTGTTACTACCTTCTTATATGTAGGTGAGACGTTATAACAAGTGGAACGGCTTCTTATACCTCTATAGTATTATATTTTAATATACTTCGTTCACTATACCTTGAATGGTTAGAAACGTGAGTGACAGTCGTTTCCGCTTCAGTGCGCATCGCGGGTCCGGAAACTACGGGGTAGGAAACCTTACATTTTCTACCCATCATTTATCTCGGGAGTAGGTTATTCATTTTCGAAGATCACCCCTTTTCTTACTGACGTTGACCTAGGACTATTCAAAGTTTTATGGTCCTCATTTTGCGGCGTTGCTTAATTATTAATTTTTATGTTCGCGTTGACCTGATCATCTGAAGTATTATATGGTTCTGCGGCCTCTCTTACCGGCGGCCCGTGCTCTCACTCTCCTCCTATTTATTAATGGAGTTGAGCTGTGAGGAAAATACTCTTGCAGCGCTCAATCTGCCGTGGTGTTCTTTACCTCTCGATTCTCATTGCTCTCTTACGTAGACTCTACTCTCTAAATTTGCCCCTAGTATGTATTAAATACTTTACAAAATAAATAATATAAATAATATATCTTTATGTCCACTATAGTATATATAGCACTACCCCCCAAAAAAAAAATAGCCAATTTTTGTTTAATTTTCTATTATTATTATTTTTTATACATTATTCTAACCAAAATTCTACCTTAAGATCTAAAATATTATTTATATATTTCGTTGTAGCTTTAGTAGTTTTCGAGATATGTATTTTGTTTATTTTTTTTATTTTATTATTTTTGATTTTTTTTTAGATTTTCCTACGGTTAAAATAAGCCAGGGGTATTATTCCAGGTACTAATTGTATATTACTCTTTTTTCTCTCTTATTATTATTATTAATTATTGGTTGACTGGGACAGTGTAGATAGGCCTATGCGGTGGCTTAAGTATTATTCTATTTATTATATATTATGGGGTTGGACTGGATTCAATATGCTAAGTTGCCTCATATGCTGGCTTCTCTCTTATGATAATGTAATAACTTATTGGTGATGTGGTGAGAGATGGATCTCAGTGCTAAATAGGACTCATAGCGAGCTCTATCTTTTAAGATATTATTCTTATTTATTATATAGTATGGGTTTAATGGGACATTCTAGAAGAGGTTAATTACAGCTTATACTGTAATTATTATTTCAGAATAATAATTATAGAGCTGCATTAACTACCTTTCATAGAATGTCACCAGTCAGACCCATTTAATTAATAAGGTAATATATACTTTTAGAAGCGCTAATAAATTAATGGATCCTTATTTAGACTTAGTATCCCAGTCAACCAAATAAAAATTAATAAATTATAGATAAAACCGCTTAATTGGCCTCACTCCTTGAATTTGTCCTCTCAGTCAACCCATATTTTAAAATAATACTATAAGATTTTAATACTTAAGAAGAGCCGTAATGGGGCCTATCTTAAAGACTGTCTCATATTAGTTCAATATCACTTAATGTAATAAATCAACTAATTCATAGAAAAAATAAGTGTTTATACAGGACAGCTGCTCGACATTGACCACCTCTAGAATGTCCCGTCATTTCATAACATATACTATCAGAGAAGTGAAAAAATATATTATAAAGCATTCTCTGCATATGTCACGCATTTTAGTTGTGTGCGATCGAGGTAGTAACCACGTTAATACAACAATATAAATTAAATTTATATATTAAGATTCCGCATTTATTAGTGTCCCACTACATAGTGAAAACTCTATGATACCTCTCTGTTAAATTACACATTAAATATAACTTTATAGATACACTAAAAGATGGATCAAGAATATCTTATAGAAATTCATCTATAGACGTGCTTTAGTACCTCCTCGCAGATCGCACAATACAAAATATAATAAAGTTTAGACAATACACGCCTGTGCTCTTTATAGCGCGCTGATAAAAGATATTGTCCCAATCTAAATCACAATATTCAACAGTTATATATTTAAGAGAGAGTAGATTCTCTGATGCCTAATTAATATCGAAGTGTAGGGACAAAGGGGATTAGGGATGAAATATAGTAAGTGATCTCTCTGATACCCATGGTACAGCAGCCTACCCTGGGCCTACTGAGACTCCGTTACGACTCCAATAGTAAAATTATTCATTAAGAATAATAACTCTGTACCTCAAAAGTGGCTATTGGTCCATCATCTAATACTGGGTAGTAATGTACCTAGTCATGTGGCCATGTATATAATTAATAAATAAGAAATGATATTATACGGTTCCACGAAGCGCGTGTTCAATTAGAGAGAACATAATAATAAACATGTACCCAATCTTATCACATACAATATATTTCAAACTCTATATATTATCGATCTAATCAGTTATATAACTCTGACATTTTCAGAATATGTTGATGAGAAGAAACCTAAATTTCAGACTGTGTACTGTCTATAAAGTCTTTAGATCTGTAAATCGTGATATTTATATATGTGAGTGTGACTCTCGCGACATCTAGATAGAACGAAATTCTTCTAGGTAAATATATTAAAGATAGTTCTGTCTCATTTAATGTACTATTTTTAATTAATATTAATTAAATAATATTCGTATATGTCTCTGAATCTTTTATATGATGGTGTTCTTATGTATAACATGGTGACATCCTCTGATAAGAGGGGACTAATGCTCTCCGAGGCGTGTCTGCTGATTACCTCTATATTTTTAATTGGTCATGAACTGGGACAGTCTTAAAAGGACCATGTGCTTGGCGGTATTTTATAATAATATTAATTATTATTATTTAGTCTCTGAGAGCTGAACTTGGTGACATATCATATGAAGTGGAATACACAATGTGGTACTTCTTAAATTATTTATTAATTAATTTATTATATTTATATTTAATTTATATATGGTATTGACTTTATGAAATATTCATATGATTAGGCACCATTGCTCTGTTACTTATTGTAAGTAATTTTTTATTTCATATATCAGCTATTTTTATCTCATATCTTCTCTGTGAGAGCATTCTGAATGCTAGGTCATATTCTCTTTATAATGAGGGTGCCAATGTCAGTCTATACATTTAATATTTATTTTTTATTTGGATTTTGATAAAAGAAAAGGGTCAAAAATCCATGACTATTTGGCATTTTAAGTTATTGTGATTATCTAATAATTATATATAATAATTAGTAGGGTTAGACTTGGTGAATCAACATTTCGTCAGATTACGCTAATATCAACTTTATCTTTAATATTATTATATTCATTTTTATTTTTTTGTGTAAATTAATTTATTATGTGTTTGTTGTATCTGAATGTGTCTCAGTCTTATGAATTTTAATCCATCAGATTCTTAAATGATAATAATATGTTATTTATTATATACTCAACTAAGGTTGTGATGGTATCGCGGGACACTGTCAGTAAGCTTTTGGCCAATGCGGCTTTTTAATTATCATTCTTCTAATTTATTAATTTTATTGGTAATTAGAGTAACTCGAACCGTGACTGTTTTTATAAGAGAATAAGGTCGCATTGATTGCTTATACTTTATTATAATTTACTATTCATTATATTTACATATTTTTTTAAGTTATGCTTTTATTAAATATTATAGAATAATTTCATTTATATCTTATATCAATTATTTGTCTGTTTTTGATTGTGTTCACCAACTACGTGATGTATTTAGATTGCTGTCGTCTTGCCTTACTCGATTCTCATAATCGTATGTGAGAAAATATAAATTTTCATAATTTTTGGAAAAATTCCTACATAAGTTTACTAATTATTATATCATTAGGAGTCAGGAGTCTGGTATATGAGATCTAGTGATTGGTTTTCAAAATAGTATTGGTGGGGTAACTGGAGAGTCGATATATATATATATATATATATATATAGGGGGGGAGTATTTATTTATTTCTTACTTCTGATACTCACCTCATATGCCCTGATATATATATATATATGTATATAGTATATATATATATATATATATATTATATATATATATATATATTATATTAATATATATATATATATATATATATGTTGATATATATATATATATATATATATATATATTATATATTATATATATATATATATATATATATATATATATTATATTATATATTATATTTTTTTTTTTTTTTTTTACAAATTGTCTACCAATCACGTTTCATCAGTAAAGTTTACTACCTAATCGTATTAGTATAGGTTAGGGTGATAGTCAGTATATATAGTATGATATAAAAAATTTAATCATTTATATCATCAATATTAATCTAACCTAATTATTACACTCAACTAATAATATTTTATATATTCTAGGTCATATGCTAAATTACCGTTCATTATCTTTAATCTGTAACTTATTATCATAATTATAGTTAGTTATCCTATAGTAATCATCTATCTGATAATCAAAAACAGTAAGTTATTCATTTACTCATATGCTATTAGTTCGCCACGTGTGTAACGTTGCGACGTGTTTGAATATCATAATTATTCAATTATCTTTATATTTCACAAACAAAATCTCTATTGTGATTAGATTATCGATATTAACATCATACACAAAAAAAAAAAACTCATTACAATTGTCTACGATATCTTTGGGTTATTAAGTACATTATCACTTAATGATTTTTCAATAAGGGGTTTATTATTTCTCTTGTTTTTTTTCACCATTGTATATAGTATTATATATATTATATAGTGTTATAGTAGTTTTTCCTGTTATTCTGCTCGCTTAATATAAGGTTTGATTACAATTTATTTGTATCTTTTTACACTAGTGACAGTTGAATTTTTAAACATCCTAATATATCTATACTAGAACTTCTAGTTAATTTCAATTGTGAGAGGGTTATTTTAGGTGTTACTCACTATATATTATCCGTATTAGACTTTTAGCAACCT
>JABUQX010011771.1:0-2500 GCA_015478945.1 Trachelipus rathkii | reverse complement strand
TTATCTTCGGTCTTGCGGGGCCTAGAACGGCTCCGCCGTCGGAAGATCGCTAGACTCCGGTTTCGAAACCTGAGGCCTATTACGTATGAAATAGGCATAGAGGGATTCTACGTGTTATTGATCAGGAAGTACCTGGCAATAGTGAACTCTGAGCAGGAACAATCTGTGATTTCCCGGTAATTTGAAGGCAAAGCGTTAATATTGTATTAAAGGTTTGGGTAATCTGCTAAACTGCTAATCTGTGTAGGGTTCACGGAGAAGAGATCCAACTCACTCACTCTTACAACAATCAGGACTAGAAGGCTGAAGGAAATGCATCTTGTTATTTAGGATTTCCTCTGCATCTCGTATAATGAAACATTTTTTCTATGAAAAAACACATTACTTATAGTACACGTAATCTCACACCTCGTATAAGAAATTCATACGACGGCGTAGTTTAAGTTTAAAATAGCAAATTACATCAATACATTTTTTCTTAGATGATTTTTTTCCCGCTCTGAGTCTTTCTTTCTCTTATGACATATCTTCTTAGCGCCCTCCTCGTGACCTCGCTGTCCCTGACATTTACGTCTTATTTTAGCGCTTCTAACATCATTCCAAGCCATGCTCATACTATTAAACATCGGAATACGTCTTTTTAATAGCTGTACGAGGATTATTTCCATTGCTCAGCTAGTATATCGTTGTTAAGTAGTACTGCAAACCATTCTTATAGCTCTTTTTTACCTAATGATATTCCCCACCTCTCGCTGAGAGAGAAGGCACCTTGCCACTGTCTCCACGTCTAGCTTGGCGCAAAAAAATCCACCAATGGCGATTAACCGGACTCGTTCATGGGCGCTCCCCCCTATGCATTTTTGATCCTCTGAATACCCTTTCTTCGTTCATTATTACAGGGAGTGTGGACTTTCTCGTTATACTATCCCTTTCTTACACTTTTGTGTAGAGGGTTATGTTAATGAATTGAAAAAATCTTAAGTATTCTGACTACACCTCTTTATATTATTAATCCAGTTTATGCTGTAATTAGCTGCATCTGTTTGCTTCTCTTACATATGAATCTTGGCATTAACAGTGCACCGTTATGAAAGGGGAAGGGATTTCCCTTCTTACATCTTTTATATGCACGAGGAACAGAGTCAAAATTTGATCTATTCAGAGGTTGATAATTGAACATTAGGGAATGTTATACTTTACTCTCTTTGGGAAATATACTACTCTCTTAATAAAGGACCTTTAGTATTACCTACATATTGATGAACAATTGTAGTTCGGCTAGTTATTTTTTTCTTTTTTTTTTTTTTTTTTACAGATGATAAACACCATCACCTCACGGGCAGAGCAGCCCTAATCAACCAGGAGGTGTACTCGTTTAACGGTCCGAAGCAGGAGCGGAGCCAAGCCCAGATGAGGCAGAATAGCCTCACCACCATTCTGCCACATGCCCGTACATGTTGCGAACCTTGTGCGACCCTCGCCTTATGTCTGCGTCGCGAGGTGCCTCTAACACTGAGCTATCGGGCGGCTTTTATTTTATATAGTATGAAATAAAATAAACTATATTTTTAAAAAAAAACACATACATAGGTAGGGAGTTAGTACACCTAATATAGTACATATACATGAAATGACGATAATACATTAACCTCATGCGCATCGAGATCCAGATAACATGATGATACCACAGTACACAAGTACAAGCGTAAGTGATTATACCATAGACCGTGTGATAGACATATTCGCACTGAATATCCTTATCGAACTACGTTCATTCACTCAATCAATGTACCTATCCTCCATTATCACCTACTTGTTTATCGGACTTAATCGACCTGGCCCATCTATGTTGTTGTTTCGAATATTGAAATTTGATATGCGCATTCTGCACACCAATGGATTTTCAGCCAGAAATACATACTTAATACTGTATCTTACATGACGTATGCTATGACTCGTTATAGATTGTAATAAAATTCTGTCATCTCTCTAACTACATATCTTACACGTCTGGTATTTGCATTATTCCAGTCATTATACCACCACGAACACTGGAGTATTATCTTATTATTGTATGTTGTTATATATATTTCATCCATTATACATATCAATAATTAGCTTGTACAAACTATTTCACCATATGAACAACATTATCCGATTAACATCCTATTATTATCTTATCCAGTTATCACCAAAACACATCTGTCTTTCACATATTAGTCGAATCGTTAAAGGCGAGTATATCTCACCACTCACCATATCCGCTGAAGCATTAAATTGTCGATAGATACGGGCCGTTTCCAAAGCCAGCTGCTCTACCGTGGTAAGCAGATTTGATACTAAGCTCTTACCCATTTCTATGACTGACTCGACGTACGAGACTCTTTGGAACACGCAGCTCCAGCGTATTCTGCTATATTTAGTATTTTTCTAGTGAAATTTCTCATATGTTTCTTTATAATTTAGGCTCCAAGTCGGAGTATCTAGTATTCTCTCCTCG
>JABUQX010011770.1:30000-31356 GCA_015478945.1 Trachelipus rathkii | reverse complement strand
CAAGTGAAAATGATTGCAAAACTGATGAAGGGGCGTGGCCTCAAAATCTCTCAGCCAATAGCGGCGCGGCAACCGTACAGAAAGAGAGTCTAATTGGGTCCTCAGCGAGCGTCTCGACCAATCAGAGCCCAGGACACAAACCCAACAGAAATAATAACAACAAAGGCTCTTTAAACGCGACCTTGAAAGGGTGGTCTAAAAAGAATTTGAGAGTCGAGACAGCACACGACCAAACCACAAAAATGAAGGAAGGTTTACAAGCAGTCCTTTTAAACCAAACCGCTGACCCAAATTCCAAAAATACTTCACATTCTTGCGATGAGAAAATTACGAATTTAAAAGAATCACCTATACCTGTGGCTGAGCGGATAGCTTTAGAAAATAAGTTATTAGATGAATTTAAAACTCAAAATGTACACCATAAAGCTGTGTGTGAGAGACGTGAAGAACCCATAGAGGTAAAAATGGTAAATTTAGTAACTAAAGCGCAGATAGAACTGATAAAGCGTTTTAAAAAACAAATAGATTATAAAAGCATAATGATCAATCAGGAAAATGATGAATACATAAAAACATTGTTATTAGATAAAACTAAAAGCTCTCTTAATATTAAAAAGCAAAGTTTTGGTATCAAAAGAAGAACTTCAATTTATATGTGGATATCTCATTAATTTAAGAGTAAGCAGAATATTACTACCAAATGATAATATCGACGAGGTGATAAAAATAAACCCATCTCAGTGGGATCTTGGGATAGATTCGTTGTCTGACTGCCATTTAAGTGATTTGTCTTCCAAAGCATGCATAGACGCGGAAGAATATTGCTGAGAAAGCTGTGAACAATGTCAAAATAAGCAAGTCGGAAGGAAAATAAACCCCATCTATGAAAAAAATATAGAGAAGTCAGTTAAGTTCAGACAATGATTGCGGAATACTTAAGTTACCATCTGTCGGCGTTATAAGTATTTTATATTACCTGGTAGATAGATTTCACATTACGTTAGCCTTCCCACTTTAAAGATATAACTAAAGAACAGTAGGAAAAGTGCTCATCCACGAAATATTCCCTCATGTTGGTGTACCTGACCAATTTGGTCACAGACCGCGGAGCCAATTACACGTCTCATTTGTTGAGACTGTGTGTCGGTGCTAGGACATGCCATACCACGACTGCGAGGTATAATCCACAGGCAAAATTAAGGTAGGAAAATTTTCCACAAGACCCTCTTAAATTGTATTGAGACTATGTTGCATGAACCAGAAAATATAGAGCATGGATGGCTCGATATTTTATCATATGTCTTTTTATCATTTCAGACAGGCTCGATCGCTGAAAGCTGCATTAGTGTAGTAAAA
>JABUQX010011770.1:0-25000 GCA_015478945.1 Trachelipus rathkii | reverse complement strand
GCTAGCACACACCTCTCGTTCAAACTATATTCTCTATTCCACAACACTAGCAACTTTCCTTCAGTGTTGGATGCGCTTCATATTTTCAACTATTCCGAAGAAGGTACGGACTCCGTCCTCTAAAACATCGCCCTATAACTCTCATTTGCATCCTATTAAGATCTTTGACACCCTTCTCAACTCTCATTTCTTAAAACCATCTAAACCTCATCTCTTCTTTCTGTCCAGGTACGACTTATGTCTCTCGAGAGCTACTGATGATATTCTCTCCTATCTAACCGATTTATGGTTTTCCGCACTTAGAAACTTTGGGGAGATATTTGTGGTGGTTATTGACATATCTAAGACATTTGAAAAATTATGGCACAAGTCAATACTTTCAAAGCACTCTTCATTTGGGCTTCCTCCTTTTCTTTGCTTACCTATGTCTAGTTTTTTGTCAAATTGCTCAATATCATCTGTTGTTGATGGGGCGACTTCTTCTTCTTCCTTCCATGTCAATATTGGTGTTCCTCAGGGTTCTGTTCTATCTTCTACTATACTCCTGTTTTTCCATTAATGATCTACTTACTCAGCTACTCATCTAATATCGCAATACTCTTCATCAGTTCGTTGTCAGCGAAGTGATTCGAGAACCTAACAATTCTTCAGACCCTCGAATATAATACAAATCGTGGCCCAATATCATTTGCTCATATAAAAATTGCCTCTCCGTCATAATCTTAGTCCACATGTCTAAGGTGTTTTCCTCCTCTTGATCAGAATTTCCTCTGGAAAATACATATTCTAGTCTCAACTTGTGAGTAATCAATCCTATTAATAAAACCATAAGTCTTCACAATCCTACCCCATCACTACTAGGACATCTGTTCTCAATTTCTCAGTCCTCTTTCACAATAGGTATTTTCTCGTCGCTCCTCCTCAGTCCTTCGAACACCTAAATTATAAAACATTTTTTATTAATATAATTGCGGCGATTAACTACTAAACATTATAATCAAATGTTATTCTTGTGGAGATAGATTAGACAACACATCGCATCAACATATAGTGTCTTGACAATTCTAGATTACGCGGCGACGCGTCCAAACGAAGCCGCGCCCAATATGGTCTGTTTAGACTGCGAAATCTATCTTTTGCTTCTCAGTATTCCGTTATAACATGAGATATGCTAACGGTCTCATCCTATGCGGCTCGTATGATACACTGAGCTCTCATTTCTGGATATAGGTGTAAATAAGTAACTAGAGAGAGAGTGCATTTTTCAACATCCTAGTGGGTTCTTGGACAGCTGCAAGTATAGCTTCAAAAAGCGCGGAGCAAAGGCCTTTAATTATAGAACAAGCTCAAGTCTCTTTCAAAAATATCTATTGCGTTAGCAACACCCGTTTATATCTTGCTGAGCAACGTATATTGAGCTATAATGTCTCTCTTTCTCCTACAATAAGTTACGGAGACACCAGTGTCAGCAGTGGCAAGAATAGAGGGTATACACAGAGCACCACATCGTTTATGACACAGTCTCACCTATTAGCGCACGACACTCTCGAATAACACAGGAGAATCTGTGCCTACTAGATTCATTTATCTAACATCATGAAACTTGAATAGAGATATGTGAGACCGACAAGCGCACGATTATAGCTAGAGCTACGCAGGTCTCTCTCCTATCTGCTGATATGGTAGTATTCCTCTTTCAGCTATACTCATACACTGTTTTCTTGAGCTGTCACGATAAGTTGCTTTTCTAGCTCGATCTTTTACTGCTCTCACCCTCTGTGCAGTACATCATGTGATACCTACACATATCACACTATCTCTATCAGATTCTAACAGTCTCCTCTGTCGTACCACTACAACTTGCCTAGCCTCAACTCTAACACCTACAATCTATCGATCCGAAGAATAATTTTTAACCAAGTACGCAGATCACTTCTCTCATCCATACGTTGTCTTTTCTAACACTCCATGTCGGAATTCTAGACGAATAAAACAAGGGCTTTTATCTTGACAGCTTGAGCTCAAGCCGCTACCTCCTACATTATAATTGAGTATAAAAAGATCACTCCTAATTATACAATAATATATAGGTTATTCAATGACAGTAAATAATTTGGGCAAAATTCTCTTAATCCGTCAAATAGGTATAGGGCAGATACTAAGACGATATCGATGATACATTAGATATAGACGAGATAGAGAGATAGAGGATATAGAGTGATAGATAGAGAGAGAGTAAGAGAAATTAAATTAGAAGAATATAATGAGAATAAGATATAGATAGACTAAGTAAGAGAAAGTGAAGTACACGTAGTGTACGTAGGGCTGATAGTGAGAGAGTAGAGACGAAGATAGAGAGATGAAGGAGTGAGTAGATAATAGATGATATAGAGAGAGAGGAGAATATGATAGAGAGATGAATGAGGAGATATTGAGTTAAGAGAGAAAAAGAATAAAGATAGAGAAATTAGATAAAGATAAGAGTCATTCAGGACGCCACACACTCCCTTACACATACATAATACAATACATAATTAGATATTTTACAATACAGATACATATGTTAGGAATATATTATCTCATCAATAATAGATTTTCAGATAATAGTTCACATTGTAAAAGATTTCCTTGTTAGGCTTTATTTCCCTAGCCTTACGTCATTTATAAAGCACGAAATATTTTAGTTATTTTTAAAGGTTATATACGTTCTTTTGTATTTAAGTAATATACCCGATACGAGAGCATACATCAATATCTACAGCGTGCTGGGTCGCACGTTATCATGATGAGCTCGACGTTGAAATTACATCTGTATCTATTTAACTTATAGATAATTTTTATTATTTATTATTATAACTATATCACATAATAAAAATCTGCTCATTATCTCTACTCCGAGTGCTAGTTTTCAATTACCCATTATTATTATTATTATTAATATTATTATTATTATTATTATTTATTGTCTTGGAAATATGTTATTTCGTTTATAAAAAAAAGGTTTATATATACGAGTCTTATAGAATACAGAAAAATACAACAAAGATGTGCCTATTAACACATAGTTAATGTGTGTTTAATTCGTGCCCTTCCCCCCGACCCATATGCCCATAGATATATATTATCTTATTCCTATTTGTGAATGTGCATATTATTATTATTATTATTATTATTATTATTATTATTATTCATTCATTATTATTATTATATATGTATCATGTGCTAGAATATAATAATTATTATTACAGGAATTCTATTTATTCTTTATAGTTAAAACTTCATATAAATATAGTATGATGGTTGAAACTCGACCTAATCTGAGAATTTCTGAGTCAAACAATCAATCATCCAATGGATATTTATATTTTGAGTTGATTGTAAGGTAAGAGATTAGAGTGTTAAAAAATTTCACACGGCACTATCATTGATGTTGTATGTCGATAATGGAATGGTCTAAAAGACTATTATATATCTCTATATACTGAGTCAAAAATATGTGTGAGTAATTGTTGTCTCACGAAAACATGCAAAAAGAATAGCGAAAATATATTGCAAAATACTGAAATCAAGAATTTTAACTGTATATCAAAAAATGCAAATACAAAGTATAGTAATGGTTAAATCAGCAAATAACATATAAATATGAAACGAAGAAGCATCTCACAAAACAACTTTCGTTTTTTAGATGGTCAGAAAAATGACCTTTGTCGTTTGCTCTATTAATTCTCGAACACTCAATATAGTATTGAAATTTAGTATATATATGATCCTATATATTTAAGAGAAATTTTATAATGGCGGTTTATACTTAGTCATTTACAAGTGGTAGGATTCTTACGGTGTTTGTATATGGAGAATGAGAGGTGACTTTGCTTATATTATTTATTACCTTTATTCTTTTATCGTATCTTCTTTAGTCTTATTATTAATGTCTATGTGAAATTATACATATTTCATCTCACAAAAAGAATTTATTTGACTTAACACGCATATTTTGACTTATTTGCCATCTGAAATTGTAGCGATTAAAACGCTTATGCTTCTTCACTTAGATAAACGCGCTCTATTTTGACGCTATCAGGGAACCGCCAGCTAAAATAGTATATGAATGAGAAGTTAAATTGTTCTTTCTTTCGAGCGCTTAATGCACACCTCTTATAAATAAAACATATATATAATAGGCTATACTTAATGGCATATTCATAGGTGGCATGAGCTGTCGTTTAAAAAGCGTTTATGAGCGTTATAGACCTTCTCTTCAAGGCTCGTTGTATTATATTAATTAAATAATAATTATTTGAATTTATCTATCTATACTATCTATCATATCATATCTATCATATAAGAGTCTAATCTATATCTATATCTATATCTACATCTATATATATCTCTTTCCTTATCTTATATCCTATTTATCTTATTTCCTTAATAATTATATTTAATTATCTATTATATTATTTATATTTATATATACTATATTCTATTATTTATTTATTAGCTCCTATATTTTTTCTGCTTATAATATTATATTTATATATTATTTATTTTAGCTTACATTTTGAATGATTGCCCTAGTATAATGCTACTCGGGACTAAGATCCTGAGATAAACATTTGTTGTGTTGGATATAATTTTTATAAAGAAACTTTAATAATAGAGTATCCAATCATGAATTCAAGTAAATGTATAATTTAGCTATTGAAAATATTCTTATTATTTCTTTTATATTATAAAATGCAGTAATAAATATATTATATAAGAAGCCACGTTTAATTAAATCGCATTATAATAAAAAATAAAAAATATAAAGTGGATGGTACTAATATGTAGTTAGGACAAAAGAATAATAAGTAATTGTATCGTATCACTTATCTGACAAATAAAGGTTAATTTTAGATCTGAAACCCCGTCTAGAATACTGTGACCTTTAATTAATATTATATTATAAGTTAAAATTTCTAATAGTTAGTTGTTAACCCGAAAATAAGTTGTTTTTATATTGCAATATATAATTATAAAAAAATGATATATGAAGGTTAGATATTTCTTATCACAGATACAAATCTTTTGCTCCGATATTCTCCTATGTTAAAAGCTAATCAGCTTATATCATAGTCTATTTTAGGTATGTGTACTTTTCACCATTTAACTATATAGTATATATGTATCAATATCATATTAAATAATTTGCTGATCTGACTTGCTTACATATGTGCTTTTCCTCAGTGCTTCTGTAAGCTATGCATTGTTGTAAATATTATTATAACACAAGTATCTCCTATCCAGAAGTACTACAGATACCTATAATGTTCTTAGGCTGTGAGCTCTTTTGTGACATCATGCAAAATTAGATTCCATGATATTAGTACAAAGCTAGTCATTCAACAATCTTTAATAATAAACATCTATTTATACTAACCATATTTAAACTTTATAATATAATATCATTTAATTCCTAATGCGTATGGCGCAAATAATCTCCATACTAGACTAACATCAATGTAACAAATATTATCTGACACATTCAATATATCTCCTAATATGAATATTTTATTTTTTCAAAGTTCACACTGCCGGGCAGGTTATGCATCTTTATTCTGTTGACTCTTCTTCACTGCTCGATTATACATATCTCTTCTTCAAGTCTAGTGATCTCGAGACATGTAGGGAGCGACTGAATCAGTCAATCTCTTCTCTTGACACAGAAGCTCAAGCGACGGCTTCAATAATGGATCACAACATGGAGTCATCCTCTTACCCAGTTGTCTGAGTCTGCCTTGCTTTAGTCGCTAATTCACTTTGTTCCAAGTCTTATGTATACTTACATATCTCACGAATAGATTAAATCATATCTAATAAAAAATCCGTCAACTAGTGCTTCTATATAATTTTAACAATGAAAATTTATTTATAGTTATGGTGAGTTGAGGCGCTTTTATATTTAGAGTTATAGTTCGCTAATTAAGATATCTATAAAGAATAACCCCCAACACCCTACAACCGCAAGGAATGTCTTCACATCCACCACACACCTCCGTTACATTTCCTATGTTAATCACTCACTCTCATATTAATAATATATGAAATATACAAAATATTATATATATATAGAGTATAAACAATAAATATAGATTAGTATAAAGATATATATACTCGATAAATAGAAATCATCAAGTGAGTACTCTCCATTAAACTATTAAAAATTAAATTAAAATAAAATTTGTTTACGTCATATGATCATTAATTTTATATCAACAAATATCTATATTTATAGATATATATCATAATTTTTAATAGTTTAAAGTATAAATAATAATAATAGTTTATATATATTATATATAACAAAAGATGAAATTATATTATAAATATATACTACATTTAAAATTCAAAACCATTTAAACTAAATAACCTCATATATAATTATTAATATGTTATATTTATCTGTTGAAATTTGCAGTAAAATAAAAATCTCCCAATATGATTATATTTTGCCCCATAACAAAAATATAGTGAGCTTTATCACATACTGTTATTAAAAACATAAGCTATACAATACAAATACATAGACTAACCTAACCGCGCTCATATATACGCACACTAACACATCAACACACACACACACATCACATCACACAACTAACACACACATCAACATCACTATACAACACTCAACACGCTGAGGCGTAACGCGCCATAAACAAATCAGTATATATATATATACTAAAAATACATATAAGCGAGAACGGCGAAAAGTTTGTATTTCAAGTGCTTATATGAAATGTATTATGCATTTCATGCAAAGAAGAACGATGTTTCTATATAAAATATTCGCTATGTAGAGAGATATCTAGATTACAAAAGATTCAGATTAGAAAGTTATGTAGAAATCGGTTTATCACGTGCAAATAATGCGTGAAGAGCGAGAGCAAAGGGGGGGAGTCGTCTCTAATATACTATAAATAAGAGACCTCAATAACAAAAATAGATCAAATATTACTTTATATTGTTCTCTTCTCTGTTTTTTACTGTTTCTTTATTCAACAGCCTTAAATTTTTAAAATCAATACATAAAATAGGTCACCATTATAATAGGATGCCGCATTTATAAGTCGGCGAATTTGATCTAAGGTCACTTGACTAATTTAGCAGCATTCTTCTAGCGAATCTGGCATATCTTACTACATTATGATTTTGAGCAATACTTTTGCTTAAAATTAGGAGGTGAGAATAAAAAGCGAACAATTAGGAACTTTGATCTGTATTAAGGTGTTTATTTACATATCTTGGTGACTCGTCTTTTACGGATCAAGATACTTCACCACAATGAGATGCCACGATCATTCATGAGCGGACCTCTATTAGGTGCTCACTTCTCCTACAATACAGGAAGTGTGTGCGAGTCTAGATAAGACAGAGAAAGTTAATACCCCTATCACACACTCTCTCACGATTCATTGTCTTTATATTATAATATAAAGTTGGATTACCTCAAATATCTTAGATTAAAGACACATCACGAATAGTAAAGTGATTCTCAATAGAAGATTTCACATATAATCTGGTGTGAAAACAGGCGATGATAAGATGTATTCCCAGTAGAGCGACAAAATTTGCCAGAGGTCACTACAAGCATAGTAGATCTAGCTATAGTGCAATACGCAATGTATATACAACATAACGATTGAATCCTATTGATAGTATCTGATCCAAATTCACACAATATACATGTCAGTATATATAATATATATAAGGTATAATATGACAACCTCTTTGTAATTAACGTAGGTGCATATATGCCTAGATGATATGGAGATAATGTACTCTGAGTATATGAAGTGAGTGAGTGAATATTAATTCTATGAGCATAAACTAGTCACGTATTGTAATATATATATACTACCTATTATAAAATAGAGCGCCAATACGTCACGTTTCAGAGAGGAATAGTAGTCAAGGGGTAGCCAGAAATAATATGGGACAGTTATGCATCATCTTTATGACTTACTATAAGCGTCAAACCTCCTTAATTCTCAAAAGGAGGGTGGACCGGTAATCCACCCCAAAATTATGAGAGGAGCAGCGAGATTCATTTCAGAAGGCGTGCAATCTATAGCCCCCTTGTGATAATCCTGCTGCGAAATTAAAAAAATAATAACATAGAGCCATAGTGAGTAACGCTTGCGAAGAGACGAACATATTAATTTTAGCGCGATTCTGTGAATAGTGTATAGTTACGCAAAATACTGTGACAAAAGATTTACCTCACAAATCGATAGTATATGAATGGTAGATAATTACTATACTATAACGTTAATATATAATACTACATTTTTCTAAAGATGATTTTAGTGTGTTTTTGGATTTTCTAATATGGCTTGAAAGTCAACTAGCTGTGATGCTTTATTAATATAACAGCTAGCTCTCCGCTATAAAACTACTCAGTATGTCGGATAAGCATTTGATAGCAGTGCCTGACCCAATGACTGATATATATATATATTAATATATAATATATATATATATATTATATATATATATATATATATATATATATATATATATATATTAATATATAAATATATAATATATATATATATAAATTATATAATATATATATATAATATATATATATATATATAATATTATATATATATTAATATATATATAATGTAGAAATAGATAAGAGGTAGTGATAAACCTCAATGTATCTCACTGTATAAAAGTCTTTGCTTGGTTTAATAAATTATACCTAGAGAAAATGAATAGCTAGTAATAACGTAGAAATGAATGACTAATCCAATATTAGAACAGTTGGAGTACGATAATAATTACTAATTATCTACAAAGTGAGTGTGAGATATTAGTCATTCTCACTTGAATTTTCTGCGATTACCTCTGTGTAACTCTCAATAGTTTGACCCACCGTTCGCTGTTCATAATTGCACACATATAAATAGTCATTAATACAGCTACCTAGTCTATACGATATAAGAAAACAAGGAGCCCATTAATTGGTAAAGAAATTCGCATTCTAATAATAATAAACAATGTAATACTGCTATTAGTTAAAAAAAATGTCTATTATTTTAATAAAAGAAACAAAAAATAAAAAGGTATAGTAAACAAAATAACACGTTTATTTGTAACACTTGATAAAACGTTAATTTTATTCTCTCTCCTCATCTCTCTTTCTCTCTCTCTCTCTCCTTCTCTCTCTTCTCTCTCTATAATATTATATATATTAATATAGATTATACTAATTAATATATATATTAATATATATATATATATATATATATTAATAATATATATAATTATATATATATATATATTATATATTATATATATATAAGTATATTATATAATATTAATATTATATTATATATATATATTAGGGCTGGTATACCCACTTTAATTGAGCGTTATAAATAATTATTTTTTTTTTTTGACTTTCATCATGTATTTCAAATTACTATATATATATACAATAGTCGCTAACGTATTTATTTTGGTAATAAAACAGCTTTCCTATAAATAAAATACCTCAGTTTGAGTGCCGCACGAGGCTTAAAGTTTGCATGGCTTATGACAAAATTTTTAGATTTAAGTAATAAATATCAACTCGAGAGCTATATATATATATATATAATATATATTATATTATAATTAATATATATTAATATATATAAAAATATTAATATATATATATTTAAATATATATTATATATAATATTAATTTAATTAATATATATATCACCATCAACACTTATATATATATATATTTATAGTATATATAATATATATATATATATATATATATATAATATATATATATTATATAATATATATAGACCTCCCCCTAAATAAATCATTGAAATACCCTATATAATTATATATATTATATAATATATATAATATATATATTTATATATATATATATATATATATATTATATTATCTATAATTATATATATATTATATTATATTATATTATATATAATATATATATATATATATTAATATAATATATATATATACTATATATATATATATATATATATATTATATATTATATATATATATTAAAGATATATATATATATATATTAAATATATATATATATATATAGATATATATATATTATATATATATTATTCTCCATTATCTTTCAAGGGCTTTTTATTCTGTTATATATTAGATTTCATTTCTATGATCTATCTATAGCGGACTCAAGATTTCTCTGTATTACTTATAGAGAACAGAACTTACAAGATCGATATCTTATAGCGCAACTCTTATTGCAGAGACTATATTAGCGCGCGGGCTTGCAAATTCATCTGCATCATTAATACTAGCTTTTATGTAGAGACATAACTTCTAACTCGTGTTAAGTGACAACTAAACTCTCATTAATGAACGGTTAAATTATCGTTTGGGAACAAAGCTCGTATTCCGACGATGAGATGTTCAACATTGCCATTGTAGAAGACAATCAGAAGTTTATAGGTAAGGTATGAAGATCGTGGTTGTTCTACGTACTCAATGACATATTCTCAACGATAGTTGTAGCTCAAGCTGGTACTATACATCTAAATATGAAAGATCGTGTTATATCGAGATCTATGCGAATAATCTTTGGTATTAGTCCTATATTTGTATCTAGTATTTGACCAAGAACTTTGACGCTCTTTAGTTTCTAATAGACACTTGTATATCAAGTTTATTTGAAAAATTATGTAAACATTTAAAGAGTCAGTAAGAACGACGCAGGAATTCTCAGCCAATAGTCTCTTATATCTATTTAATGAGTTTCGATTAAGTTGTGGAAAATAAGTATATGTCTTCGTAATATAGTTTGCTTAATATACAATTTATATATCCACAGATACACAAAAACTTATTCTTTATTCTATATTAGTTTCGTAATTTAAATAGACTTCTCTTGACCATGTCAAGGGATTAAGTAGTATAACTCCTTGTTGTCTATCTTTAACTTCAAGGATTCACTTATTCGATTGATTTATCAATGTAAGTAATATACACTATGGTTGTCGATAATGCATTTCATGCTGTAGGATCCTACGTAGTCCATATCTATATAGTGAACTATATGATTAGTAGTTATAACGTTACTCGTTAATCTTTATTATACACTTATCTTCCTTCTTGAATGTAAGAGTTATATAACCCTACATTGATCAAGACTGTGAGCTAACATGTGGAAAAGTTTATAGTTCCCCTTTGACAATTGCATACAGAGTACAACTTTGAGACTGATTTTTCTTTAATAATCCCATCCTTAAATTTATTTACACTATAATTTCTTATTAAAATACAATCAGTGAAAAAATTGCTATATAATCTGAAATATATCCTGTGTTATTAACCACATTTATACTCTAATATGATCTCTCCTCCTTTGGTCTGTAATTCTCGGCAGCGATAAATAAAGAAGCTTGCGTATAACGTATATACTATATAATATACCTTCAGAACACATCATCCTTGTCATATATATTTCGCTATAGCAAAATACAATCTCATCTCTTATAATTTCCCCTTTTGTAGTATTTATCCGGCAAATGTTTGCTACTTAGAATACGTAGGGACTTTCAACTAGATTTATAAACATGAAGAGAGTAAAAAGTTAAAAAGTAGCCCTTCTTTTGTCCTTAAGATGAAAGCTCAACGTTAGGATTTGTTGCCTCTCCAAAGTGTAGCTCGGATCCAGTATGGTATTTTGCAGTTTTTTGTTTATATATTTATTTATTTTTTTTTTTTTTATGTGAAGAGTAATTGAGGAAAGTGATTATTCTTTTTAGTAAACATGGAGATTTTTTCCTCTTACTAGTGAGTGTTAAAATATTATTACTACAAGAACGTGGGCATAGCTAGAAATATTTTTTTCCAATATCTACTATTTTTTTCAGGGATAGAATACTACAATTTTTTTTCATTTAGCTTGATTCTTCTTAACAATTTCTTATGCTTATTATAAGGAACTGTTCATCTTCCTTTTATCTCAAACCATTATATTTAAATATTTTGGACAGCGTTTTCTCATCTGGCTTACAGCTTCTGTGACTGATATTTAATCTGTTGTCTTAAAATTTATACAATACGCTAGGGAATGGGAGAATACGAGTCAGTCTATGTGAGTAGGAAGTCCAAATTCCTTGTCTAGGGTCCGTAAGTTATCTTTAATATGTTCCCACGAAAGTGTAAGTTGAGCTCTGTTCTGAAAACCTTCAATTTTGAAAACTATGAGATAACTTTCTTCGAGATTGGAAAAAATTATGCTATCTTTCAAAACAGCCCAATTAAAATCATCGATATAAGTCGGGGAATAGTTACGACTTAGATTTTGGACTATGGTTTTAATTCTCTCACTCTCCTGTCCTCTAAAAATGAAAACTTAAAAACGCTCATAGAAAATATTGCCTTTGTTTAACTGACAACACATTTTTGTTCACACTTTTTTTTATGTTTTTTTTTTAAACGATACATTTAAAAATCCCCCTCTTGAAAGCACACTGAAAAGTTGAATTGTTTATAAAACAAAATATAATATAATATAACTGATAAAATATCGATTAATCATCTGGGTAAATATTATTAGTGTATTATAAAATTAATATCGTTAATATAATCACTCGATTATGATTTTATTGATATCCATCGTATATAACTATACTCACAGTTAAAAGTAATAATTATCTCTCAACAGATTTAATCAAATAATTTCTTTATACATCTCATTGAAAATAGTATAATATTTTAATCTCTATATAATATAATAAACAATAACGATAATATTTAAATTGGTTAAAAATATTCCTTTAATATATATATTACAAAATAACCGTAAATATTAGCTACATTCGAAAATTTATATATAAAACTAAATTTATTCATCATTCAATGACTGTCTCAATGATTCTGATTTTCAGTCTCCGTTTATATTTCGCATACAAAGTGTTAGATTTGGATTAATGTTATATATGTATTTGTTATAAATATAATAATAATACAGACCTGAAAAGTAAAATGAAAAATTCACCTGAATTAAATATAATAAAAATTTAAAACTTTATATTACTTAGTTATTAGTTTAGACTGGATCATTACATATTTTTATTATTATATATTTCGAACTCGCTCGCGCAGCTATATATATCATACATATGTCGTTCTTATATATATATTTTATATATTGAGTAACTACAAATATATTTCATAGTCAAGATTTTTTAATTAGTAAATATATATTATAAATTCATATATCTTATATTATAATATATATATTTATATATATATATATTATATATAATTATATATATATATATATATTATAATCATATGTATTATATATAATATATATAAACTATATATATATATATATTTTATATAATATAATAATTATATATATATATATATATATAATTATAATTATATTAATATAATATATATATATATTATATATATATATATATATATATATTATATAATATATTATATAAATATAATATATTAATATAATGTTTTATTAATAAATAAAATATATAATGTTAGAAATATCTATATCCATCTATCTAAATGGCCTTTAAACATATATAGTATACTATACTAATTTCCGTTACGAAAATTATTAACTGAAAATTGAGTATTCAGATGTTGTTCTACTATACAATCGAAAAAAATTTTTAGAGTATTTTTAGGGTGTTGTCAGCTGAATTAATATCTAAATAGAGATCATTATATGTAGTTAATTAACATATTAGAGTTATATATATTATTATTATTATTATTATTAATTATTATTATTATTAATTCATTATATATTATTATTATTTATAATTATTAATTTATATATTTAATATTTTATATTAATTATATTAAAGGAAAATTTATTTGGAATTTTATTAACATTATTGTAGGAGAAGGCTAACATCCATTCATCAATATTATTTTTCATATTGTACAACACCGTTTACAATATCTTAATTCTATATTTTTGTTCATTACATCGTTATAAAGCAGGTCGTCGTGGCTTATATTTCCGTATTTCCTAGATAGTAAACATCTCTCGGATCGAGATTGTAGTACAACCGTTATATAGTCTGTGACTGTTTCGCGTTTAGTGGTGTGCGGATGCTATCCACTTTCACCTGAATGACATATTCAGAATATATATACTCTATGTAATTTTCATTCAATTTAATTTTCTATAATAGTACGAGGAAATGAAAATTAGATTTGTTTGATACAATAATATAAATTATTATAATAGTTCTATAACCAAATAATATAAAAAAATCATATATCAAATATTAGTATTAAGTATATATATATATATATACATAATGATTTCGTTCGAAGTTATTCCTCATAGAGTTAATTTAAGTAAATAATTATTAGCTATATTGTATTAAGAGCTTTTCCTTAATAAGCTCTTTACTCTTTGTGAATTCTTACTTTTCCTATTTATATATATATATATATATATAATATCTAAGTTTATAGCATACTTAGTTAACTCAAGGAGGTAGCCCTCTTACTCCTGATAAGATAATCTAAGTTACAAATATCTATAATTAATCTAATATCCTTAAATGACCTACTAAGCATTTATATATAATACAGGATGAGTCTTATATATTTTGCCTCAAAACATATATTTTCTTTACTTACTCCTTATACTTTTATTTCAACCTATATTTTTATTCTGAAGCTATAGCTATAATATATAGATTAAGATAAACTCGCCCTTCCCTTCTCAACTCGTCATGTTATTCTCTATTGATAAAATTTTCACCCCTGTAATGTGCGCCCTTCTTTGTAGTGTGACATTTCACTGCTGGATGAACCCGGGCTCTAGCAGGAAAACGCTAATAGAGAATTCTACTATATCGATGCTAAAAGAAACCGCAGAACTCATAGGATTATTATGTGTAAACTAAAACGCATATAAGCAACCCACCAAGACAGGACATGGCCGTTGCCCTCCCGCTGCGCCACTCGCGGTGTAGGGTCATAGCAGAGCACCTGCAAAGGTGAATCATTTATCTCCTTCATATTATATGCCGGCTCTTATATTATTATTTTCGTTGTTATTTTGTAATGAAAATATACAATCGTATCTTTTCTTTCTCCTCACAACAGCCCAATTCACCCCTAGCGCTCCCCCACCTCCTCCTCTTGAGTTTAAGTATTTGCATAATTCTCACACACACGATTAGTTTGAGAGTTAATTGTCACCCTGTCACTAGTTTAATCTCCTAGCCCTCTTTATATCTCATTTCAGAATCTATTACCCTTCTGATTGTGCTTATTACAGCCCCTAACACTAGATGTCTTAAAAACGTAAAGGAATATCGTCACTTGTTCTGATCTTGTGTGCGACGGGAAACCACCATATATTCATTTACTTTTGAAAATTAGGCGTTGGAAATTAATGAACTTGCACACGTCTCAAGAGTATGATTGGCACGTGCACCAATGAGCCGCAGATCTTTGTGAAAGTTGCAGCTCTTGCCGGAGGTATGTATAATGTTTGAAAGAATATAAAGAAAATACAAGGGCAATCTAATGGTCTGTCTCAAATATAATGTAATGAAGAAACTCCATTTTGTTTTTCATTCCCCGGAATTGTCGCTAAATGTAAATTCTCAGCCTGTGAAATAATATTTCTCCACATAATGGGCAACAATTAATATCCCGATTGCACTCCTAATTTTTTCAAGCACTCTAAATGTGAACTTTTCACAGACACTCTAAATGTGAAAACGTGCTAAATTGAACATTTTTACCTCTTTTCCCTTGACCTATTTATTATTATTAGGTGTTAATAATTTTCTATTGTTATTCTGTACATAGACATACTGTATTTTATTATTATTAATTCATTATTATCTATTATTAATCTTATTAAATTTATTATTGTTACAATTGTAGCTTATTAATCTTATTATTATATTAATATTATTATTATACATTTATATATTAAAATAATATAGAATGTACTATATTAATATTATAATTATTATTATTATTATTATTATTATCATTATTCTTTTTAAATACAATTTAGTATTGAAATGAAAGGGAATTCTTGTAAAGATTTTTCATATGTTGCCTATCAAAACATTTGGTAATATTA
Organism: Trachelipus rathkii; assembly: GCA_015478945.1. Lineage (NCBI taxonomy): Eukaryota > Metazoa > Arthropoda > Malacostraca > Isopoda > Trachelipodidae > Trachelipus > Trachelipus rathkii. The sequence continues at coordinate 8,841 of JABUQX010011770.1, read as the reverse complement.
ATTCCACATCGTTCATCCTCCTCCCTCCGACCTCTAATTCATTTATATCTAGAAAATGGTATTTCTATTTAGAGATATGAATGTTTCTAACTAGTTTGAGTTTTTAAAACTTAAGGAATTAGAAGTATATGTGTCTCTACTACCATTATTCCTATTGATAGTTTTCTATCAAAACTTTATAATACTTTCCTCTACTTCCAAATACAATCTGACCATTTGTAAATTTCTCTCTTTTCTTATCTACAAATATAAATACTATTTTTAATATTTTTCGAAAAAAATTTTGTTCAACAATAATTAATTGATCAAGAATCTCTTAAATAAAAAAACCTGAGAGAAATCGCTAATACATGATAACTAAACAAAATCAAATGAATATATGAATTAGAGGTTAAACATATTGAATACGATATTTAAACATTAATTAAGCTGCGATCAATGGCATAACTAGAAAATTTGTGCTGAGGGAACATTGCCCCTTTATACTAAGAATTCAGAAATTATATAACCAGAAAGACTTTCTGTGCCAAACTTCTTATATTAGTCATTTCTAAAAGATTAGAACCGGATAAAGTTGCCGAATCGGCACATCACACTGGTGTTTTCGTTTTTCAATGTTTTTCATTTAATCCTTGTTATTATTACAATATTCTGTAATAATTTAAGTAAATTCGTTTGTTATAGTTTGGCTGCTAGATTTTTAACACCTGAATACAAACTTGAAAATTATATCTTGCAAGTTTCACACTTTTCTGAAGACTAAACCGTCCGCCTCTTTCGCTTTTAGAGAAATAAAAAATAAAAGTCCATTCACATTTCGATTACCCATAAACATCTTTTTGTCTTTGTGTTATATTCCTCTATATTTCCTTATATCAGCTATCAAGTTTTTGTAACTGTTTTTGTAGACGATCCCGCCCTACACCTTTATCCTTTGAATTTCTAAATAAATTCAAAATTTTTTTTAGTGTTGTTGCATACAATTTGTCATCTTTTTTTCGGCTACTCTCCTAAAAAATATGTTTGCCAACAGACTGTGTACTTTCTTTTACTTCCTTATTTTTAAACTCGTCCAAAATGTCACTTAATTCCAAGAACCAGATCTATACCCGTTGATTTCATATAACCGAGTCCAAACTTTTATTATCTTTTCATTTTTAAAAGTAATATAAAACAATCATCAAAAAAGCCAGTTGAAAGGAAGACCTCATTTGCTACCACCATTTGACTTTTTTATCTTTTGAGGTTTTAATGAATAAACTTAAAGTAAGAAAGAAACACATGTTTATTTTTTTGAATCCCTCAACAAGATTTATTTTCTTCCATCTAATCTACCCAAGTGTAACCTTCCTAGCCTAAACTGATAACGTGCGTACTTCGAAGCAACACTTAAACCTGTGAAAACTGTCTTTAATACTCATGTGGTGTTTCGCCTTTCTGCCGTAAATCTTTCATAGGAGATCATTCAAAAAGAGGCTAATAAAGCCATTCAGAGTCTCACTTCAGGAGATAACCTCAAGAAAGCCGATAAAGTTGTTTTTATAAAAGTATAAATCGCTCAAGCTGAAAATTAATAAGTAAAGAAATTATTCCAAGTTTTTCCAATTCTTTTTTCCTAGACGCATTATATACTATAAGGGAATTTTACTTGGAAAAGCATTGCTAAAGGTTATATATCTGTTCTAAAGTTCAATAGCGTTTTCAACATGAGTTTAAAGGTAATTTATGTAGGAGAGTGATCACCAGAATAGAGATTAGAAGATGTAGAGAATATTTTTAAATTTTTATAATGTATTTATTTGGATTCTATTGAATCACCCTATATGAAGGTATGATATATGTAAAGTAATTAGCTAGTCAAGTACTATATACCGAGTAATAGTGCTTAAAAATAAAAATATATACTAAAGCTAACTGATAATTTTTCGTCTGATAGTAATGGTGTCAAACGATTAACCATTGTGGTATTATAAACCGTTATAAGATGAAATTACCTCCGAAAGATTTCAAATGAGCATACTCTTTAAAAACCAGAGATTAACAGTAAAGCGGTTAGCTGCTACCGAATATTTAGCTATAACAAAAAATATCCTTTAGATTAAATAAAGTGATGGAATGGAATGAATTGTGATAAAAGGATATAATCTCCTTCATGATTGACCAATTTGCCCGTCTACTTAAAATTGCACTTATAAGAGAACATGAGTTATTATTTTAGCATTTCGAATCTGGCATATGGTTTTTGGTGAGAGGATACGGCTTATTTGAAAGGAATATTATTAATGATTTACTTTGACATTGCCTGCAATATGTTAGCTTTAGAGATTACCTCTATTTAAGCCTAAGTTTTTTAACTCGATAAAGGGTTATAGTCGAAACCATATATATTAAGTCAATACTGAAACGTCTTATATTCATGAGAAATTAGGCAATTATAAATTTATATATATGGCATTGTGGATTTCGATTGTGGATGTTCGTTATGGAGTTCAAAATGTTTAATATTACTGCAAAGGCAACTGATGACACAGAACATAGCATACTAGTTATATATATATATCGATACTACTATATACTACATATATAATATATAAAATAATAGTGTAATCATATTTAGAAATCAGATTTAGGAATACATGCAAAGTAAACATCGAGCTTCATAAAATCTGACGAATACTGATAATATTCACATATATATTATATATATACCTTTAAATATATATATATTTATTTAATTAGTGAATATATATATAGTATATATAATTACTTATTACCATAGATAAATATTAGTTTGGTCACTATGAATTATGTGACATAAAACATAAATGAAACTTCTAGGAGCTTAATCCATTATTTACTTTGCTTTGTCCGTGATGAGGTGAACCAAAATCCTTTCAAGGACATGTTGAAAGAGTTGCTGAGTGAGCGGTTTCGGTCTACGGTTGAGTGCCTGCTACCAACATTCTTATTACCATAGTCACACCTAGATCAATGGGTGCGTAATCTGCTTTTATTGCTCAACGCCTCAGACTCTGATAGTGACTGACGCTACTGTCTCAAGTGGCGAAAATCTCTTGCATGTAATCCCTTGCTTCGGCCTAGAAACCATGAATATAAAACTGATAGTTATTAAAGTATGAAAGAGCTAGCGTGAAAGATCTGGAATAGGTATTTGTCTTTAACCTTTACCAAAATGATTCCAGAAGGTTGAAGGTTTGTTGAACACTGGAAATAACCTAATAAATATGGGGGTACAGATTAGGAGAATTGTAAATATCTGGAAATAAAATTTAAGTTAAATTCACATACATTATTGTGAGCTATTAGGAGAGCAAGCAGCGCTGAGTGAAGTGATGGAAGATATCTTAGAAAAGAATAAATTGTGATTTGCTTGTTGTGACTGAAACAAGGATGAAAAGGAAACGGTGAAAATGAGTGTTGTGTTGTGAAATGTGCGGTATAGTCTGTAACTCCTTGTCCAATTGTTGCTGGATCGTGAATGGCAGCAGAATAAAAACCAGAGAGGGAGGAGAATGAAAAAGTGCCAATGGGAAACAGAAGCTATTTTAGATTTATTTGTTTTGCCTGTAATACTAGAAAAAATATATGATATTAAATATTTGATAGACTTTTATTGAAAAGGGTTCAAAAGTGTATTGTTTTAGTGTTATATTATATTATATATATCTTATAATTATTATGTGAGTACCATTAAGTGGTTCAATATACTTGTAATGTATAATATATATATATATAGTGTGGAATTGTTGAGGAAAGTGGTTGAGAATTATACCTAAATGATTAGTTATTTTATAGGATATCATGTAGTATAAATAATTACATATCGGCTGTGTAGTGTCATTTCGAGAATTACATATAATTTTGTTGCAATGTTAGTAGTTATATCATTAGCTTGAATGTTATTTAGATATATATATATATATATGATTATATAGAATATAAGTAATATAGAAAGTATAGGTTAGAGTACAACCAGGATTGAGCTAATATTTATATTATGTATACGTGTTTGCGAGTAGTGAAGGAAATATAGCTAAATTGGTTATATATATAGAAGGTTGTGAGATTATGTATTATGTTATGAAAGAGTAAATACCAAAGTGTTTTAGAAAGATTGTCAATGTAAAATAAATACATTCTCTTCGAGTCAGTAATGATCTTTCTCTACATTAAGTATACGAGATTATTTAGGTTTATTATATATAGGTTGTTAAGTACGTAAAATTGTGTCGTTAAAATATAGTACTAGGTGAAATAGTGAGTATATTGATTGATTTTGTCGTTTATATATAGGTATAAACTATTAATAAAAGTGGGTGGTAAGTATTGATTAGTGAGTATTAGTACAGTTAATATATAATGTGGATGTATTTATATAAACCAGTGAGGTGCTGTTGAGGTAATATTAGGGAATATCAGATCATCATGATGTTCTATGCAAAATTAAATCAGGGAATATATATATAGTAATATATCGTTAGTCCTCAATAAAAAACAAGATAGGAAAGGAAAAAAAGGCAAGGATGATATCTGCAGAATTAGGAGTGAGAAGGTTAGTATTATTTAAATAATAAGGGGACATGATAGTATACGGTTATAATAAGGAAAATAGTAATGTTGTGTTTAGAGCATAGGTTATCATATAATAATATATGAAAGGAAAGTCTATGTTAGTAGTGCCTAAAGCAGAATGTTAATGTGCTACTGTGTCATATATGAGGAGTTAAAAGATAGCTTAAAGATATAGTTGTTATACAAAAGAATAAAAATGGGAGTATAGTTATGGGAAGTGAATTAGAAATTATTATTTTTTTGGGCAATTGTAAGTAAAAGATTATAAAAAATATAATAAAAAGTATATATTGAGTAATATATATAGGTATTATATGGTATGTGTGTTATTTAAAATGTGTTTAAAATCCAATATAAGATCAATATAAAATGGAATATCCAAAAGAATAGACAGTGTCAATGTGAAATATACTATATATATATACTGGATATGGAATAAATTATACTATATAAGTGTAAAATGCTATAAAAAAGTACTTAGATCTATACTAATTACTTGTATTATATGAAGTATATAGTATAGAATAAAAAGGATTAATAATAATGGCGACAGTTGGAAGTTGAGGTGTAGTAATGAATGTGAGGACATTACAAAGATAAATAGGATATTGAGAGCTGCTACCTGCGAAGAAGTGACTCTTCATATAGTAATAAATAAATGAAATAATTGGCCTAATGTGATGCTTTCGTGTAATTAGCAGGTGATGAAGATAATTTATATTATATATAAGTGATAGCGCATTGTGCCGTGGAGTCTTTGGAATGCGACGTGTATAAGATAAAAGTATATTATTTTGGGTAGATGGTTGTAATTATATAGGAGATTGTAAGGTAAATAGTAGAATGATGAGATAAATAGATATGTATATAATGGTAAATGGAAATCAACATAGTATAGTGGTATATTATGGAAAATTACAGTGCGTGAAATGATCAGAGTTGCAGTTGTAATATATTATTATAGTAATGTTTATTCCAACAGTTTGAGTAGGTGATATAGTTACCGATAGTACTAGGTGTAAGTAAGCGGTGAACTAGTAGAAAATAACTCTGTAGTGCGAATTGATCGTGAGAATTAGTTTATTGCCAACGTGAAATGAGATACGGATAGTATGTCACTATGATCGGAGCCATTGGATTAAATTTTAGCGTGTTGGATAAAGATGACAGCGTCGAGAGTGTTAGATGCAAGTGATGAATACGGATAATAGCTATGAGAAAAGCAAGGTGTGTCCCATATAGAAGAGTTTCAGAAAATTATGGCATTGAAATTATTAGTAATGAAGTTAACTCCATGACATACTACTGAGTAAAATAAACCAAATGACAAGAAGAACGAAAGATAATAGTTAAGAGAGCAAATCAAAATGATTCATTTAGTTTTTATGGACTTATAGCAACTAATTCAGGTCGATTTAAAAAGAAACAAAAAAAAAACAAAAATTGCGAACAGGTATATAATGAGCGGAGAGCAATATAAAAAAAAACACGTTTGTGGCAGGTATTAGAAATAATAAAATATAAAAAACTGAGAGTATAGTGTAAAGTAAAACATTGAATGTAAATTAAAAAGTATGTAATGTAGATAAGCGATAGCGGTGTCAGAAATAAATGTCCAAAAATGAAAACCTGGTGCCGTCGTTCTGATCTGTCTCTCTCCTCTCTTCCTCCTCTCTCTCTGCGCTCTCTCTCAATTATCCTATATCAGTTAATGTTAAACGGAAATTAAAAGGATAATATATATATTAAGTTAGTTAGTATATCTCCATGGCTTACTTTAATTTGTAAATAAAATGCGTATTGGAAATTTGGAATTTCTCAATATGAATTAAAGGTATGTAGGTAGGATAAGCATGATATAGTTAATATGAGTAATTAAATAACTGATGGAGTGGAATAGGTCGTCACTCTGCTTATATTTAGCCATACAATACGGCATCTATTTAGGTTTATTGTGTTGTGAAATCTGAAGTAAAGTTTGAAAAATTGTAAAGTTGCTAGAGGTTTGTCACAGAGTTGTATTGATAAAGGATGAATTTTTAAATAGTATAACCAATATGAGAAAGTGAAATATTATTAGTGAGGTATATGATTATTTTCTGGGTAGTGGGTCAGGAGAAAAATTTTCTAGTGGTATTTTACTCTCTGTAAATGCTAGTGCAGCTTAGTACCCTATGCAACAGAAAGCAGTTATCTGAGTTTAATAATAATGTAGGCATGATCTCATTGGGTTATAGGCAAAGTGAACACTGGGAACCTGAATTTATAATGATGCAAAGAGTGTTCCCTCGTAGAATAATTGTGTTAACCTCCGGGGAAGTGTCTGGTGCCAATTAAATCCTTCGTGAATGGAAAGCAACATATGAATTCTTTTGTAGTGTCTGCTTAGCTGTGTACGGTTCATTTCGGCTGGTGTATTGTCAGTTGATTGTAATGCTTTATCGAGCGATGTATTCATCGTACTTGCATTAATTTGGTTGTTGCCTTCTGGAGAGTAACATGCGATATAAAATGCCCCCTACTAGGTGACTGTCAATTGATTCAGATGCCCTGATAATAATAGTGTAGGGGAGTGGTTAGGTGTGAGAAATAATTGATATATAAAGGACATGAGCGTGCTTAGGGGAATTGTTTGGTGTGACTAAAGGCATAAACGAGGGATGAAACGAGTGTATTACGATGTTTTGGTCATATGGAAAGGATGGATGATAGTTGGTTTTTTAAGCGTATGTATGTATTGAGGTGATAGGTACTGTGTTATTAATCGACCTGCTTTAAGAAATAAGAAAAGTGGATATAGTTAGTAAAGGAGTATCTGAAGGAAAGTGATGTGAATTTGATTCAAGCTAGAAGGAATGATACATAATATAATAGCAGTGAATGGCAGAGTTTTGTGCAGGAAGCATTTTTGCTAGGCCAAGGCACAGGAGAAGTATGAATCATACGAGTGTGTCCCAACTACTAACCAACCAAAACTTCTGGTGTGTCTGTCGCAGTCATTATAAAGCTCTGGTGTGGCCAAGTTTTTGATCTTGAAGAAGGCTCTCACTTTTCACGAGTCGTTTTTACGCTTCTTGTATCGTATGCTCTTACTTCACTATTCTGTTTTACATGCCGATTTGTTCTCACCTGTTGCTCATCCTCCTACTCAACTAAATCTGAGCGGTACACGAAGGAGACATTATCATACCACTCAGTCTCCGTCTATATACTATATATATATATAGTGACACCGTGTTTTATGTATAATTGTATTATATATGCGTTACTACTTCTTTATATTAAGTATTACTAAATCGCTAATAATAACAATAATAGGTATAATAATAACAAAGGTTTTGGTCTATTGAATACTCTATTACTACTTTCCATTAATGACTTTTTACTATACTATACCCCTATACCATTGAGTAGGTATATATATATAGTAGCTAGTAGTCGACATAAGGCCATTCTTCACACTTTCTTAACGTTTCTTTAATTTAATATGATTCTTAGGTGCCTTTCAAAGTAGTCGTGTATCGAAAATGTGGAGTCTTTAGTATATAGATCTGTTACTCGATATATATATATTAGATCTTGATATGTTAACCTCGTGATACATATATATATATATAATATATATATATTATATTATATATATATAATAATAAAATATATAATATAATATATATATATATATATATATATATTAATATTAATTATATATATATTATTATATATTAAGTAATATATATATATATATATATTATATTAATATATATATATATATTAATATATATATAATCTATATTATATTAAGTTAATATGTATAAAATATAATAAAATTCAAGTTCGTATAAAAAATAACTAACAACCTTCATTCATATATATATATATATATATATATATAATTAATATATATATATATATATATATATATATATTCAATATAAATACTAATATATTATATATAAAGCCACAAAGAAACATACTAACGGGGATATTAAGCTACATTTTCCGTTTTTTCAACACAGGAGTCTGTGTCCAGGCAATTTAATTTGTATATTGATGCGAGAAAAATAGGAAAAAATATTCCAAAATGGAGAGGGAAAACAAAATTTTCGTATTTTTTTTTTCTGATAAATTTCTCCTATACTGTAGTTTACAATTACGTAATGTAATTACAATGCAATTTTACAATTAGCTGTTAAGTAAGGTTATGTTGAGTTACGTTAGTATGTACATAGATTGTGAGAGAGCTTTTTT
>JABUQX010011769.1:0-20000 GCA_015478945.1 Trachelipus rathkii | reverse complement strand
TTATATATATATTTTTGTTTGTTGTTTTTTATATATATATATATATATATATATATATATATATATATATATATATATATATATATAGAGTATCTATATATATATTGTATATATATATATATATATCCTTTACGATTTTTTGGAAAAAATCGGTTTGGAGTGTAAACTGTGATCCGGATCTTGAAAAATCGATCATACACTAAAAGACAGGTCTACCACAATTCAAAATCTGCTTTGAAAAGATAAAATAAATTGAGCAAAAATAATGAAAAGTAATAATAGAAATTAAAGAACGAAACTAGAGAAGAAAACCATAAAACTACATTAAAAAACGCACTATTAAAAAGATCTTTTTTTAAATCTCTCTCTCTCTCTCTCTCTCTCTCACTCTCTCTCTCTCTCTCTCTCTCCTCTCTCTCTTTCTATATATATATATATATATATATATATATATATATATATATATATATATATATATATATATATATATATATATATATATATATATATATATATATATATATATATTTATATATATATATAGATAGACGTGTGGAAACGAGTTAAAAATGATATCAAAAGTAGGAATAGAAAAAAATTAATTAAAATTTCTCAATACCTGTATAAAAATAAAATTCGCATATAAAAAGCAAACATAAGTTATACTATAACTTATAATAATAAATTATAGAAAAAAACTAAAGATGGAAGTACTTTGCAGAAATCTAAATTAAAGATACTCGGAGAAGGGGATAAATAAAATATGTAGCAAATACCCAACATAAACCCAAGATTTGTGCCGCTTTAGAAGGGTCCCAAATTGGGAACAAGACCAAAGGTGTAGTTATTAGATATTATCAGCAGTGCCTGTTGTACAAGCGATTGTATAAAAGAGTGGTGCAACAGTTCGGCGGAATGAAAGAGATTAGAGAGGGCGAATGAGAGCTGGAGAGCTGATAAGATGAAAAGCCTTAGAAAAGTGGAACAACCTCATAAATGCTGTAGAATGCATACTTCATACAAGGGCGAATAAGACCCCAACACAGAGCACTCAACTGTGGTGGTGAGAAGATATTCTGGAGACACCTGTGAGGATTCAGCTTCTTTGAGGCTTGTTTTGTGAATGAAACAATGCTATCCTTCTTTAAAAATAATATCACAAGAAAAAGGAACAAGAAGAATTTGAAGAAGATAATAGGTATTGGATCTCTGTGTTTTCAAAGAAGATATTAATTAAAGTTTTGAGGAAGATTATGTCTAGGCAGTGAATATTTGAAAGATATACACATTAGAACTTTTGATAAGCCAAACAGCATACAGTCAAGATTTTAATCTCATAGATTGTGTCTGGGACATGATGGGACGAAGAGTTACAGCAGCACCCACCACTACAGTATCATCATGCACTTGAATCAACTATGTACTTGAATGGGAAAACCTTAAACAAGAAGCCACACTTCACCCAATTACGAGCATGGGAAGACATTTACCAAGCCATATTTCGTAGCAGGGTTGGACATACACGATGTTAATTAAGCAACCTTGAGATAGTGCATAATATGAACAATGATTTTCTATAAATCTTCTTTACTTGGTACCTCTGAAAAATTTTCTCCATATTTATATGCATATTGTTTTGTAATTGTTTGTAACATCATTATAGGGACTTAAATATTTTTAAAATGACTTTAGGCATCATTTATCAATACATTTACTCAGTACATAAATTAATCATGTTAACCGCTTTATTTCAGATAAATATATGTTTGTTAATGTATTAATTTTGCTGGAGATATATATATATATATATATATATATATATATATATATATATATATATATATATATATATATATATATATATATATATATATATATATATATATATATATATATATATAGTATATATATATATATATATATATATATATATATATATATATATATATATATATATATATATATATATTATTTTATCAACTTTCAAATATAAAAATGCTCAGCAGCTAATTTTGTTGAAAATAGTCATCTAAGCTGTTGTACGAGATATACAGCTAAATTAAAAATCGTTAGCTAGTGCTGACCTTAAATTTAAAATTTAATTCTGGTTCAAATTAAAAGAGAAATAGTTCTGCTATTCAAATTTCAACAAATTCATTTGGGAATCTCGTTACCTTTTACTAATATTATTAATGCTTTAACTTTTACGGGAGTCTTTTAGATTTCTAACGAGATACTTTTTTAAAATAGCTAGATGCATTTATCCATCAATCCTTGGAATTATAATTTGACAAAAAATTGTATTTCTCAAGATTAAACTTTGTATTGAATTTTTATAGTTTATTTCATTTTTATTATTATTATTATACAACTGAGTTTGTTCAAATTTTCTGTGTGGTTTTAGTTCAACGAAATAAGCAATCTATGTTTAGAAATTATTTTGGTATAATCTTTCATCTGACCTTTGGGAATTCATTTGTAAAGTAATCTCAAAATTTGATGTATATATTATCTAAAAAGATTATTAACGATTATAAAAATACTAAATAAAAACAAAATTTTAAATATAAATATTTAATATTTATTTTAAATACATTAGTCTGCGATTTGAAATTCTTTCACAATACAAATTAGCATTGATGGAATTTTGTCTTTAATATTTGTTTCTTTATGTTTTCTGAAGATTTTCAATAAAAGTATATATATATATATATATATATATATATATATATATATATATATATATATATATATATATATATATATATATATATATATATATATATATTATATATATATATATTATATTATGATGGTATATATATAATATATATATATAATAATATATATATAACATAATATAACTTAACAATAACCTTAATATATATTTATATATATTTAATATATATATATATATATATATGTATATATATATATATATATATATATATATATATATATTAAAGAATAATTATTTTTAGTCACCTTTGGAATGTCGTAACCCTCAAGTTTGACATCATTTGTAGTGCATCTGAAGACTCCCATTGCCATCATCGAACAATGCCTCTGAACTTCATTTATTGCGGCATCCAAGTAGACAAGTCTTATTGGAAAATGATGAAAATACAGAATTTTAATTTTAATTTAAACACGTAAATAGATCCGATTTAATATATTCAAATGTCTATATATTCATATTTCGCTGATCTTAAAAAATATTTAATAAAAATGAATTGATAGATAGATAGATAGATAGATAGATAGATAGATAGATAGATAGATAGATAGATTCCTTAATGTGGAACCTTTTTTAAATCTTGTTTATGAATTCTTTTCGTTCCTAGTATAAACCTAATTATCGAAATTTAATTATTTTTAAGCACTGATTGCAAAAGAGTCAAACTCATGACTAAACCTATCTGTTCCGCAAGAGATATCTTTAAACTATAAAGAGAAAAGGAAGCATCAAATTAGGAGGAGGTTTCTTTTCTCAAGCTTGTTATTACCATAAAAGTTTTTGTAATATTTAAATATTTCCAAGAGGAAAAAAGCACAACCTCTACTTTTCTCGTCAGTATTTATGTTTCTATAACCTCGACAATTAGAAGGTAAATTCAGAAAGGCATTATACAAGCATTACACTAGACAACAAATCTCAACTTTTGTCTGTTACGGACACGAGACAGCTGCTCACTACAAAACAGGTGATGCTGAACTCATGCCTCCACATTTTGTGTATTCCAAGCCCTCCCTAAATTTTACCACTTTTATCCCCTATTTATCTGTCTTCCTTTTTGTTAATTTGGCGTAAGACAGTAAAGCTTTGTTGGTGGAGCTACCACACCTGGGCCTAACTATCCACCCGAAGCGTAGAAATTAAATTGTTACTTTCGAAACTCTAAATCTATTATGAAGCAAAACTTTGCTACGGTCTCTTACTTTGACGTTTTTAAGATAAAGAATTCTCCTTCTCAAGAATCCAACAATAATTGCACATCATGTTAGAGCTGAAGTTCCCTTAATATATGCATGCACTCTCCATAACTATGATCTGGTAGTGAAATCGATCACTATGCTCGTCGCGTACATCCCAAGTGAGAGTGAAGAAGTTGCATTTTAAATTACAGTCTATGTGTAATAAGTTTATGATAGTTTTCATTACTGTGGTTCTCAAGACATTGTAGATCTGTTATGAAGTGAAAACTCCAGACTGTAACTTTGCATTTGTAAATATTCCATTGAATTTGTCTTTACAAATACTACATCCATTAACCTGTCGGTCATCAAATATGCTTTGCAAAAATTTTCCTGAGGAGAAGTTTATCCTAGTGATATTATATGTATTTTTAGATTAACCAATGCTTAGTGTTGCACATTATATCACCAACATTTTCAGGCCTAGATGGCCAATCACTTTTCTGGTAGTGGTTCTTATCATCTCTGCTATACCATATTCGCAAAAATCACATTTGCTTTACGTAGCGCAACTGTTAGCCAAGATGTAATGATTTAACTTTAAAGTCAGCACAATATTTCATGTGCACTCTTTGTGCTTGATGGGCCTTAATAATAATAGTTCGATGGATTGATACGTCTCAGTAAGGTCAATGGAATGTACTACAGGTTTTGAAAGCTTCACACTGTCATTGAGTAGTAATACTTTTCTGTAAGGTTTGCTTTACCAGCGACCATAAAATATCCATTCTTTGGGATCATAGTAATAGCTGTTGTATCCAACCAGGTATATCACTACAGAACATTCACTATTATCCCTTAAGTCTTTAAGTAGAATGCTGAATATTTTAGATGACGACAGCGAAAATAGGGAACTTGGTATTTGACTGCAAAAAAAAAATCCATTCCTAAAATCTGGAATCTAGTAACTCTGCAATTTCTTATTAATTCCAGACCGTGCTCCAAGAAGTAATTTAACTCTGCTTGACTCAGCAGACTTATTGAACTATATGAGTCTAGACCATATGGGTTACCTTTCAGTTTCCATATTATTATCCAGTTCTTCAAAAGAACTTTTGTCTTGAATCGATGTTAATGGAACTGGCAGTGAGTTTATTTCATCATGTGGTTCTAATTTTAAAGCTGATTGGTATTTTGGGTAGGTAATTCGTGATTTACTTTTCATTCTTAAACCAGATATTTGTTGCCAAACAAAAATATCAAATATCATGATAGTTAGATTACTGTTGTCATATCATGTGAAGTGTGCGAGTAGAATAACGCTTCTTCTACCATTCAAACAAGCTCTTAACAGAACATTGCAATGTGAAAACAAATGTGTAGAGTCCATTCCTTGTTTTTGTAATCGACCTTACATCCAAAAAAATAGTATTTGTAGTTAGGTCTCTGTCTCAGCTGTTGCATGGTGTTAACTGTCTAAGATATAGCAGATGATTTCGGTGCCATTTACACAAGCACCTCTACCTGGTGTTCTAGAAAACGGTAAAGCAGCGACTTAGGCTTTTCTTTGAAGTCTTGTATTTATATAACAAGTTCCACCCACAAAGTGCTTTCTTTAATAACTTGGGAATAACATCACTGGGATATAGATTATTTAATATTTCGAGATGTGGTTAGTGAGACTTAATTTACTTAAGGTTAGTCATTATAATTACAGAAACTGAGACGACATAGAAATTTTTGTTAATTAGATCTGAAATTAGAATACCAAAATTATTTAGGCACACCTGTTTCTTTCATAGTGACCAAATATCTGTTGCCGAACAATTTTTTTCAATCCAAATTTCCATGTTGGTTTAAGTTTTATTACTTTTAGTAACTCCGTTAGCACAGATTTGTGTGCCACTTTTCTAAACCTTTGGTAGAAACCCATTTTTAGATAGATAATTCTGAACTCTTAGATATCTGAAAAAATGAACTGGGTAACTTAGTGTCCTGACTTCTATGACTCCTTTTTTTCAGAGAGACTGGGGTGAAAGGTTCAAAAAATATACATATAAATTCAAAGCTAAAGGGAGAGCATGATATCTAGATATATTATTTAGATTTAATTAACATTATAATTAGTAATTTTCTTTATTAGCAATTATAATTATTTTAAAGAATAATACAAATTGCATTGTTGGTCTTTTAAACTATACATTTTTTTTATAATTTCAGTACAAGCAACTACCAAACTAAGCTGTCATATTTTGATTTTTAACATGATTATCTTGAACATTCACTAAGGTTTTGCAAACAATTTTTTGAACATTTGTCCACTCACAAACTTTCCTAAATCAGATATTTTTAGTTTTCTTCCACCTTTAAAATGGCTCAAAGTATGATCCGTCTCATTCTCTCTCCTCTTGCTTTAATCCACGTCAGAAAATGTGTTGTACAATTCTCGAATTTAAAATAATGGTAGAAGATGTATTTTTAGATGATCAACGAGTGTTGTACGTTATGTTCACTAATATTAATGTGTTTACTCATTCTCCTTAGTGAGCAAATCTAGTAACATAATAATAAAAATTTTAAGGCTCCTGACAGGCAATGTTCTCTTGATAATTATAAAATAATACTTACGTCGATATCAATTTGCGTTTTGCTTCTTTAGTGATTTTCTGTTATAAATGCCTCAAAAAATACAGTACTTTCTTCATTAATTATAAAGCATGTTGCAACATTTCCTTGAATGTTTCCGACGTCTAATTTAATCATTATGAAAGCCAAATTCTAAAATAGTGTTAATGAACCTTTACTCAATTCTCATGTTGACATGCCCGCAAGAGTGTCTTGGAACGACATGTTCAATTTCTAATCTGAATCTTTTCTGAATTTCTTGGAAATCTTCCATGTATATCAAGACCCAACGAGTCATGTTTGCAGTTGTGTCGTTCCCAGCGGATAAAAATTCTAAAGTGGCAGATTAAATCTATATATAATATATATATTATAATATATATAATATATATATATAGTATATTATATAATATATATATATATATATATATATTATTATATAATGATATATAGACTATAAGTATGACAGGACAACGAGGATCCTACACCTTTTCGATATGAAGATGAAGTTATTAGGTCTGAAAACTGGTAATAATCCTATATATGGATAAGAAGAATCACTATAATTTCAATCTGTAGATCTGTATATAGAGGGCACCCCGAGGTGATTCTGAGTATAAGCCTTACGCCTTCGATTGCTTGAGGTCTGCTCAATGGATGAGTTAGGCCTACGGAGAGTAAATCGGCGTGACTGACTCACTCTGCCCAGCCAAGATTACGTCAGCGCGCGAGCGCACACCATTATTACCATATTATTATTTATTATTTTATTATTATTTATTGATTATTATTGATTATTATAATTATTAGGTTAGAAGAAGTGGAAACACTTTTGATTTGTTTTAATACCCCTTCTACGTATCCTTCATCACCTTCAGCGTCTCCTCTTCCGTCAGCGTCTTGCATTGCTTTCAGAATCGATTCGTCTTCGCTTCTAAAGATTTAGTTGTTGGAGGCTGTCTTGAGTTTCCCCCCTAGTCTTCTACCAGTCGCAGCGCGCAGCACCGTCTCTGCCTCCGGTTCCGTCTCAGCCTCCGTTCGCATCACCGCACCGACGCAGAGTCCGGTAGATAATATGTGCGCTCGGCATTCACCATACCACTGTATTAATTTATTACATTATATTACGTCGAAGTTCGATTCCGAGAATCGATCTGAGCTCGAAAACATCCCTGTAAGGATCTTTTTTACGCTCTCCGACTCTATTCCGCGCGCTGCTTCTTCGCATCCCGTTCCGGAATCATATATTTACATGGTTAGATATACGTATTGGGGAATGATAGGGTTAAGGGAGGACACCTCGTCAGTAACAATTACGTCCACTTAAAAACTCGAGTTGTAAATTTGGTTGAAATGGTGAAGATTCAGCTATTGAATTTCGAAAACTTGATAATGTGAATCTGAGGAGTTGGCTCTCGGGCACCGTTGCGAAGCCACTGCGGTGCCGACTTAATAAACAGTCGTATAACAACAATTTGTTCCTTATGGTTATCGAGGTCTAGAGTTCAAACAGTTAAGGTTATACTGTCCGTATAGGTTCTAGGACCCCCTTAGGTCCTCGACTGAAAAAAGGCACAGAGGCAAAAAAAGGAGGAATGACAGAAGCATTTCGAAAGCGATGAAATTACAACGAAAGAGAATGAGGAAGGTGAAGAAATGGAAGAGGGCAGGTAAGGACAGATGCACCGTGCTGGCTTCCAGTCAGTTCCAGTGCATTAAACTATTTGTGTAATGACTACAATTTGGTGTCCTTACATAGTTATGGTCCGTAGATTTCGAAAATAAGTATCAGAACAAAATAAAGTAATTTCTTCTTCTTTTTATATTTATAACTGACAAATTTACCGTTTCTTTACGATACCCTAAAGCAGTACAATACACTAAATCAACCACCTCCAGCCCCTCCTGCCACCCTCCTGACCATCTTGATCCTATTATTCTATGATTAAGGTCACACTCCTTGAGTATCATTTCCTTATAAGAACACAAAACATAAAATCAAGTACTCTTTATCAACAAAGATAAAGACATCATTGCTGATCGTAACAAATTTTCTCATCATAGACCTCTTACACTCATCTACTACGAAATATAACCACTAACAGAAAGCAATAACTGGACACTAAATTAAAACGAAGTAAAAGGGCGATTTGAAAACAGGTAAAGTAATAACAATTCATCCAAAAACTAACATTCACCACTTGTCAAGCATTCTCTAAACATAACAGTGTTAATTTTACATAAATAGGTCAAATTTACAAAAATTTATAACATGCAATTATATACGATAACAAGAATGACCTACATAAACAAACCAGACAATCAAACACATCATAATCAATGTAGTCAATAATCAACAATAACGGAAGTACAAACAAGTCTTCATTTCCTATAACAATATCATTTCATTGAAAAGAGTGTTATATAAGACTAAAACATAAAAACATAAAAATATAAGTTTAATTTTAATATTTAAATTCATCTAATCAGAGAACATAGATTCAAGTTGGGTAAGTTCCATATATCTCTCCAAATATTCCACATCCTTTAAAAGATGTAATATGATCCTTCCAGCCACACTAAACCATTTTTCGGCATATTTGATTCAGCAGCACATTCTCTCAACAAAGAGAAGAACTATATCACAGGCTGAATTATTAAGTGCATCCGTAACTATCATACGGGAAACCACATTTTCGGTGTAAATATCCATTAGTCTACACCATGTCTATATTATTATTATCAATGTCATTTTGCAAATGTATGTAATTGTTTTTATTTTAGCAATTGAAGTTAATATTCAGATTTTCGAAATGTGAACCTATACACTACGCATGAGTCCAACGATGGGTTCCAGAGCTGGTACAATCTAAAGGGTTTAATATTTCACCCGAGAGCACACGCTATTCTATTATGCACCTCTCACATCTATCACCTCTGATAATCTTTACACTATCGTCAAACCATGGGATACGATACCTTATTCCTCTAGCCATGCAGACACGATATCGATAAATCTTGTATCCATCAGCACAACAACTAGTCTTTATTTGACTCTCTGAGACTACAAGCAAATTGTATCGGATCCATCAGGTGAGATAAAATTTTATACACAACGTTGGGAAACAAGCTCCTTCGTGAAATATCAACAACAAATGTGAGATCGGGAGATGTCATCGTACCGTACAGCGAAAAAAATATTCATACTGAAGAACAATTCGAGCGTAAACACCCTTATAGGTATGAGATTCTTTCTTTCAACCAAGTCAGAGAGTAACACGAATACACGCACGAACGAACCAATATCAGTTCAAGAGGTATCATATTTCTCGATAGACAACAATAACACAACAACAACAACAACACCAACCACAACAACAACAACACACACAAACACAACAACAACACGACAACAACAATAACATAGTACAAATAAGTTCTATCCAACCACGAACTAATATACACATTGTTTTTACATTATAAAGCTAAATATCATTACCAACTAAAAATAGGCACACATACAAACCTAACCACCTTAGCTAGAATAAACAGCTAACATTAACAAATCCTACTTAATTAGAGTTAAAGTTACTAGACGCATATCAAAACGTAACCATTCTCTTTTCAAAGCAATCTCTAACATATCAGGTTATTTGTACATTACATATTTACCTCATACCATTTAGACTATCATTTCGGATAAAACATAGCGCAAAATGATTCTTTATTACTAACCTTGTAATATAGCTAAATAACAACGGTTTTCTATTAAATAGTAGCTAACATAGCATCATTGAACTAAGAAATAATGTACAACGAAAACCTAACACCACTTAAGCAAGAAAAAGTGATTAACATTAACAAAGAATCATCCACACTTATCCTGTAAGTAGCTAATTGCATACAAACTAACCGTATTCATACTTCTTCAAGAATCTCTAACTATTAACGTTAATTTTACATACATAGTAATATTTACAGAATTTATCATAATCTTCCAACTTATCATCAAACCAACGATAATTGTACACATAACAAGTTTGAAGCCAACATAAACACAAAAATAGTTCTTATATACTAACCATCGCATATATGCTAACACAAGCTTAGCTGTCTATAAGACTACCATTCTACGCAACTAAGAATATATTTACAAGGCAAACTTAACAGTACCTCCGTGTAGAACAATCAGCTAACATGCCCTGCAAAATGCCTATTTGTCAGGTAAGTAGCTAATAGTCACAGCAATAGACATATTTCCTACTTTTCCACATTCAGCAACAGTTAAGCCGCATCATCTAACAAAATCC
The DNA here is from genome assembly GCA_015478945.1 of Trachelipus rathkii. Classification (NCBI taxonomy): domain Eukaryota; kingdom Metazoa; phylum Arthropoda; class Malacostraca; order Isopoda; family Trachelipodidae; genus Trachelipus; species Trachelipus rathkii. Next base: position 9,150 of record JABUQX010011769.1, on the reverse strand, counting down.
CTAAACAAAAGACCAATCTATCAAATATACCAACATCTGGACTATGAATAACACCATCTCATCAAATGTCACTCTTGAGTAGTAACATCCAACTTGTCCTAAAGAATAACGTAGCATTGCAAAATTTAGGGCAAACCTAACAATTACCCAGCAAAACTTAACCTATGCTCCGTTTCTAACACATCATCGTCAGTTACCACAGTAATATCTTACAAAAACTCCTCATTTCTCTTTTTTTTTTCTGAACAATCCAGTGTTATATTCATCATTTCATATTAATATTTCAACATAAACACCTAAATTACGAAATACAATCCAGTTTTATTAATCATTAAACACCACCCATCCCTGCGTCCTACCCCCATCGCCTGTATTATTGAACTATTATTCAAGTTCTATTTTCAAGTATATTTTGAACAAACATAATAAAATTAAGTCCTTTAGTATTACCCAACGAATAACTACAAACACAACAAAGTTTAGCATCAATAAGTAACAATCATAACCGCGCTAGATATATTGTACAAATGCCAAACCTAACATACTCACGTATTGATATATCAGCTACTCCCTAAACATTCCCTACTATCAGTAAAATAGGCTAACAAGGTACATACTCGTATATGTTCCCGCTTATAGAGCATTATTACAAACAGGTAAAACCGTTAATTATCTAACAAAATCCCTTAACAGTGACCATCTATCAAAAATCCACCATCTAGACTATAATCACTTTTTAATCAAGTATTACTAATGTCCATAACATCATTTACCTATGATGAATATGAGGTCGTTAACCTATGTTTAGTACCTAATTTATTAAATACACTTTTAAACTAGGCTTACGTTTCTAACATCATCTTCAGTCTAACACAGTATTATTATCTTACAAAATCTTTACGTACACAGATGAACATTTAATAAAAGGTCTTATACATATTTAATAGTGTCATTTTAAACATGAATTTTTATCCTTTAGGGCCTTGAGAGAAAACCAGGATGCGCCTTCCGAAAGGGTGTAATCCTCGAGGGCAGATCACCCCGAAGTGTTCAAGCTGGCTTACCCCTACGAAGGAGGGAATCCTCAGCCCCTTGGGCCGGCTGGACCCAAGCCGCTTACACCTTCGTGGGATCCCCCTCCATGATTCACACCCTTCAAAGGCGCATCACCCTGGGTTTCTCTCCGGAATGTAATGTGTTCTTTAATACTCTGCGTTAATGCAAACGTTTATTCATAACAAAAAACAAATATATTAAAGTTTCATATGACATGTGACATAACACTGATATTTTTAGAGAAATGAGATTTGTAAGCATATTACTTGTTAACTGACGATATGTGTTATAAATGATACTACGTTTAGTTTTTGCTTGAATCTATGTCAGGTTTTCCTAGACTCTTCTGCAAGTCTCGCTTATTTCATGTAGTCAAATGATTTATACCCGACACCGAGTAACTTTCGATGAATAGTATGTCAATTCATGTTCAGTAGTGCCAATCTTGATGATATGTCACTGGTTAAGGATTTGTTTAGATAATAAGGTTGTTACCTTTGCTAATCCATGACTCTAAAAGGAACATATCGAGTATTGTGGACCTGGTACTACTATTCCGTGACATTAGGAAGTTTTTCAGAGTTAGCTCTGCTTTATTCATACGTGAGTATGGATGTTTGATTTTACATTATATTCCTAGTCCTGGTAATGTAGCTTGATTATGCTAAAACTTTGTTGTTTAAGCAGATATCTCGTGCGTCAGTATATAAAACTATTGTTTTTTAGTGTCCAAATATGCTACTTAATATACTTACTCAATTATGCGTCAATATAATCACGCGTGCACGGTAGGGAACTGCGATGTGTGGTTTATTTACTGTTAATGAATAACTGTTATTCGTAATTGTACTCTTGTTTAAATTTACTATGACAATGTGAAATAACACTGATTTGTTAGAGAAATGATTGAGTTTTTGTAAGATAAATTCTGTGAATCCATTCAGAGATGTGTTAGAAACGTGAGCCCAGATTAAGTTTTTTTTGCTGAAAGGTAATGTACGTTTGCCTAGATTTGCTTGTCTATGGGATTCTCTAGGACATTATGTTTTACTAAAACAGTGACACTTATGATAAGATGTGTATAATAGTTCAATGTGGTATCTTGATGATGGTCACTTTGTTAAGGGATTGTTTACATGATGCGGCCTTTACTGTTGCTGATTGTCAGAAGTAGAACATATCGAGTATTGTGTGCCCTATTAGCTACTTTACCCTTTGACAATATGGGAATTTTCAGTATGTTAGCGTTAATTCATCACCGAGGTATGCTTTAAAGTTTGCCTTGATACGATATATCTTAGTGCATTATGATATGTTACTTATGAGACGCTAAAGCTTTGTTGTTAGCATATATTCGATGGTTAGTATAATAAAGAACTTACTTTTTGTTATGTTTACTAAACTTTTTATGTTTTACATATTTACTTGTTTGTATGATAATTGGTCAATATTATGATAAATCTGCATAAATATTTACTATGCAATTGTACTAATCAATTTTACGCGATAGCTGCGAAAAAATTGCTAGTTACATATTGTATGCAATGTTAGCTACTTACTGTAGTTAAGTAGTGATCTTAGTCTTTAACACTTTATCTTCTTTAATTTCAATTAGTTTGCCGTTGTACATTATTTCTTAGTTCATATGATGCTTTGTTACCTATATTAATATGAAAACCTGTTAGTAGGCATATATTCAAATTGGTTAGAATCTAAAATGTGTGGGATGGTCATGATTCAAATTTTACGTAAAGTAGTTGTTAATGTAAAATAACATTGATATGTAAGAGATATGCTTGAAAAGAAAGAAATAGGTTACGTTTAGTATGCTGTCGCTATGTACCTTTAATGCTATTTGTATGGAACTTTTTAAGTTTACTGTTTTATTCTAGCGTAAGTGCTGTTAGGTTTGTATTGTGCCTTATATTCTTAGTCCGGTAATGCTATGTTAGCTTATTAAATGTGAAACAATTTCGTTAGCTATATTCGGTTGTTGATATTATATAAGAACTTATTTTTGTCTTTTATGTTTGTTGTCGTTGTTGTGTGTTTTGTTTTTGTTTTTTGTTGTTGTTGTTTCGTGTGTTGTGTGCTGTGAGTTGTGTGTTGTTGCTAGATAAGTAATATACACCTTGTGAACTGATATGGGTCGTTCGTCGTTGTATTCTGTTTACCTTCTTCTGATGGTTAAAGAGATCTCATTACCTTATAGGGTTGTTTACGCATACAATTTCCTTCAGTATGATATTTTCGCTATGTACTGAACGATACATCTCCCCGGCATTCCACACTGTTTTGAGATCTCCCAGGGCTTCTTATTCCCGACCGTTGTTTCAATAAAATTTATATGTCACCTGTTATGGATACCGGATACATTCTTTATTCCTGCCAGAGAGTTAAATAATAACCTTCTATCGTTTGTGCTTATGATTCATCAAGTTACATATCGCTGCTGCTTGCTAAGGATAAAGGGATTTACCATGTTCACCGAGTAGTGAACTAATCTATCAAGTGTGATCGTTGTTGAGATGTCATATAGATAGCGTTGTGCCTCTCTCGTGTGCACATTAAACTTGAATGTACGCAACTATTGACCCATCGATTTGTTACCTTTCAGCGTACGATGTATAGGTTTCATCAGGTTCGATCCATCTGAAATATTACATCATTGCTAAAATAAAAACAATGAAGACATCACATCTTACATGTTAACATACTTGAGGACCTAATACATATAGCACATGGTATAAATCTATGATATTACACCGAAACATGTGAGTTTCCCGTATAATATCAGTACAGTGAGATCCTTTAATAACTATCAGCGGATAATTTTACTCTTCTTGTATTGATAGGAATGAAGTCTGCTAATCAAGTATGCCGAAATGTTTTAGTCGTTGCTGATAGCATTTTATACTTAAATCCTTTTAAGAGCGGTTGAAAACCTGGAGAGGTATATATAGAAGTATCCCAACTTATCCTATTTCTCTGATTAATGAATTAATATATTTAAAATAACTTATATATTTATGTATTTATATGATTTTATGTATTTATATTACACTCTTTTCATGAATGATATGATTATAAAATATGAAAAATTGTTTCTTCCCGGCTTATGTTCGATATTATTTACTAATTGTTGCATGATGCTTATTCGTCTGTTGTGTTGTTATTGGCATACTTTCGCTCGGTCTGTATGATAATGACCCATGCTTAGTAATTTATGGTTAAATATCCATGTTAATTTAAAATTAACACTTTATGTTAAAGAAATGCCGGACAAGCATACTAAGACTACGTTTTTGCGATGATTGTTAGTTATTTACTGTTGTAATTTGGAAACTTGTTAAATTAACCCTTTATTCTTGTCTAAATGTGCTAAGTTTCTCATTTGTGTGTTATTCATAGTTCAGAGATCTAAGTAAGTCTTATTATGAGAAAACTTTTTACCGTCCAGACAATATATTGTATCTTTGTTAAAAACGATTGATTTTATGTTATGTTTATTCAAAAAGACTTCAAAATTGTTAGACGGTTAAAAATTATTTACTTTCGTCCCAGGGGCAGTGCGGATAGTGGTTATTAGTATTTACTGCTTGGTGTATGTAAAAAAAGTAAATTGTAAGTTAATAATAATAATAGAATAAGAAATTTTATTTCTTGATGGTCTGAAACATTATTTTCGTACTACAGATCCCAATAACATATTTAGGACCCAACATGCAGATCATTACACAAATATTTATAACTCGGCACCGCACCTGAGCCAGCACCGTGCATCTGTCCCCTCCTACTCCTCCTTCCTCAATTATCTTCCACTTCCTCTTATTCTTCTTCTTAATTCATCTTTCATCCTTCCCATTGCCTCCTTTTGTTTGCACCTCTCGTGCTCTTTTTTTCATCGAACACCCCTTAATGGGGGTCATAACACCCTACAACGACTCTATAACCCAATATTCACTCTATGTACCTCGTACCTAATAAGGACACCAACATTGTTGTTCTACGACTGTTTATTAATTCGGCACCGCAGCGGCTCCAGCACCGTTTCCAGCCAACTCCTCGATCATATAATCAAGTCTTTCTAGAAAATTCAATTGATCCTCTCACCAAACTTTCAACAATTCGACAACTCGATTTATTTATGGGTGGGGTCCCATTCGCGGGACCCACGGGGACGTACTCGTCTTATCGACGATTACCTCCCATTCTAAACACCCTACCAAATTTAACAATACTTATAACTAACTCATGTAGAATATCATCGGATTCAGACACGATGCGAAGAGCAGCCGCGGCGGAAATACAGATTCGGAGGCTGTAAAAAACGATCCTTACAGGGATCGGTTTTCGCATCAAATCGTTTTCCTTCGGAATCGAATCTCGACCTTAATATAATATAATAATATATAATAATAATTAAATAATAATAATAATAATAATAAATATAATAATAATAAATAATAATATAATACTTATAATAATAATAATGTTAGTGTGATGCCACGCACGCACAATCTATTCTACCGACCCGCGTCCGGTGTCTTGAGCGGAACGGAGTCTGACCTGGAACCGGAACGGAATCGTCGGCCGGAACCGGAGGCCGAGACGGAGCTGCTGCTGCTGCGACTGTAGAAGACTAGACGGGTAAACCACAGACAGACACAAAAAATCTCTAAAGGAGACTGAATTCGGATTCGAAGAATTGACAAGACGCGACCGGAAGTAACGCTGAATGACGTAAGTATACGGTTAGAAGAGTTTAAAACAAATCAAAAGTGTTTCAACCCTCAACCTATAATAATAATAAATAATAATAATAACTAATAATAATAATAACTAATAATAATAAAATTGTAAGGTGGATGATGCGCTCTCGCGCGTGACGTAACCTTGGCTGCCGCAACATACTCTCACGCTTACTCTTGCAACTATCGCTTAGGGCCTAACTCAATCCATGCGATCAAAGCAACAAAGGGCGAGCTCATATATCACGCATCCACCCTCGGGATGTGACCCCCTCTTATAACATGCCTACAGACTTGAATTTACACATTCTCTTATCCCTATATAGATTATAATTCCAAGTTTCAGACCTTCATACTTCATTCTTTTCAATATCGAAAAGGGACGATTCCCCGTTGTCCTGGCATATAACTTAATATACGTATAGATATATTAATATCTCCCGACAGCTCCCTATATAATAGGGCTATAAGATCATCATTCTATAGAGCGAAAAGCTTCGGGCCAGGTCGAATATATCTTGAATCAGTTCATATTTTGAAGAATGAAACATTTAAGTTCAAAAGAAAGCATTCTAAGTCCGGAGGATTTTGGTATTACGGTTTAAGCTTCGAGAATATTCGTTATAGAAGATAACTACTCTCTCTTGCATTGGACCAGAGCTTCGATTCAGGCTCCTGCCCCCTTTGTGAGGGTTGTTGTGGGTTGGTTTTCTGGTTAAGAGATGGGTTATGATCTTATTTTTATTTTTTTTTTATTTTTATTTTTTGGGTCAGTTTTATTTTTCTTTAATTGGAAAGGGTTTATTAGGATAATGTTTTTTTCATTTTATTCATTAGATTTTTAATTTTTTTTCTTTTTTTAAATAATTGAGAATTAATCTGTAAATCTTCGCCACTATAAGTGAATTTTCTATAAAAACTTAACTTAAGCTTAACTTTACCTAAAATGAAATTTTTGGAAAAATCTATGGAAGAAATAATGATATGAGTCAATTAGTCATAAAATGAGAGGGGATCAGATGTAAATTTATAATATATATTAATATTGTAAATAAAATCATTATTGATATTAGTATATATATATATATACTTTATAATGTACTATATTTATAATATATTAATATATAATATATAATATAAGTTATGATAGTATATATTACATATATATAATTTATATATAAAATTAATATATTTAATATATATATATATATAACTAGTATACTTAATAATTAGTATATATAATCTAGTTAGAGCTATGTTTACTATATATATATCAAAGCAACATTATATCAGTGTATATCATAGGTTGACCTCGGGTTAGGACTAAAACTAATATTTTCAGGTTAGGATGAATTTGCCTAAGTAGTAAGTCAGACAGTATACTAAAAATCTGCGTTACTATATTAAATACTAAAAAAAATTTTACTTTTACCATAACCTAAACTATAAGTGAGACTTATAAACTGAGGACCTAACCTATAATGGACTGTTCAATGATTAGTATGAACTTTAATGCCTAACCTTATAGAATAGTTTATTATTACTACATGCAATGGTATATGTAATAATTTGATCTCTGTTATAAATGTTTGATTATATTATATATTAGTATATATATATAATTAATTAATATATTAATATATTAATATATATATATTAATAATTAATAATATATAAATAGTATATATATATTATTTTTATATATATTATATATATAGTTCTATATATATTATTATTATGTACATATATAACATATATTAAATATAAACCATAATATAATAATTTATGTAATATTATTTATTCTACGCCATAGACTGTAAACTAAATTTGCTATAAATGTTTCCTTCATACAACTTCTAATAGCAAATTTATGTAATTATTTTTCATTTAATTTAATTGAAAATTTTAAAATATACTCTTGAATCTTACTGTCATAAAGACATAGAAAATTAGTATTTACTCGTTTACTCCCCTATCAGTGGGAGTTTTCCTTACTTATCATTATTAATTTCGTAACATTATTACTTTATAGTCAATGTCAAGCATTGCAATCTCACTATATAGCTCAAGAGAATTAAAAAAAAAGTATAACACACAAAATTGCTATAAACTCTGAAACTGCCCTGCAGTACTTCATATACCTTACTCATGGAACCATGCATACTATTTGCCAATGTAACAGTCCTAGTTCAAGTAGAATGTCCTTTCTTCTAATCTTCTATCTTTTCGACTCAGCTCTACTGACCTATTTAACAATTGAAATATCAACACACTCTGAGCATGGCTGTAACTAAGCTATCATTGAACCTTAAAATTATTCGTTACATAGCTAGTATCTCGATTGTTATGCCGTCTGTTTATTAGTCTGATTTCTTCCAGAAAAGAGTTTAGATTAATAATAATAAGTTTTTTTCATCAGGTGTAAACAAAAGTTGATAATATATGGCCGATACGATAATTCATAATTCACCGTATTAAAAATAAATTAATTTTAAAATAAAAGATTATAAGTACTTAAAACCCTAATACTTTATATGTAAAAACCCTTCTTACAGTACCTAGTAAATACTAGATTTGGGGACCTCATATATTTGCCTTTACTATTTTTTTTCTATTAATAATTAATAGAAAATAACAAAAAGGCTTGAAATATAAATTTATTATAATAAAGTTATAAACTACAGTACGATATAACAATCGTCACTGTGAGGATCACTACAATTTGACTCTTTCATTTGGTTCTTTAAAAACGCTTCCCTGTTGGGACCTATCTTTTGATTTAAATTCACCCCTAAAACATGTTGTCGACCTCATACTGACTGAACTTTATTTTAATGTAGCTTATTATAAAAGTATTAAGCACCATGTGAGACTTATCTAGTATGTTTATTTTGTCTCTTAATTAAATATGGAGTATATGAGCTAAACATCCCCTTATCATGGATTAATCTACCTACTGTTGAATTTATATAATAAAATCCCTTTGGATACTTATCATTATATAATTTAAAAAAATAATTTTATAATAAGAACATTCTCTTTTGTATATATTAGCGTGACATCAAATGTCTTTTGCACCCTTTTTAGTCAATATATATTTACCTAATACATATCCATTGAAAATACATTAAATAACTACTAATTCATTTTGCTTATATGATGTAGGTAAATTTTTAATCTTTACGTGAAACCTTCTTTATTATAATCCAATCCCAATAAACCCTAAACCACATTATACATTAATTTTTATTGAACTCTACCATGTATATATGTGTTGGAAATCAAATTGCTATTTATACATTTGAATCATTTCTTAAATATTTAATAGCAGTATCTGCTTCCA
>JABUQX010011767.1:0-23105 GCA_015478945.1 Trachelipus rathkii | reverse complement strand
AGCCCCCAACTAGGCCCTAACCTAATGGATTATGAAAGCCCCAACTAGGCCCTAACCTAATGGATTATGAAAGCCCCCAACTAAGCCCTAACCTAATGGATTATGAAAGCCCCGAACTAGGGCCTAAGTTAATGGAATATTGTTCCCTATGTAGGAGGTAAGGCAATATATATATATATATATATATATATATATATATATATATATATATATATATATATATATATATATATATATATATATATATATATATATATATATATATATACTCACGGATTACTTAACATTTTTTAGTATTACACTAAAATTTAAATTTGTCTTGTAAAATCTAATTAAAATACTATAACAAGGCTGGTAAAGTCGAATCATCATTACAAATATGAAATAAATCCTATAAATTCATATTTAAAATTCAGTAAAAAAATCTATAAATTTAACTTTCACAACGATAACATCCTCTCTCGACGGATAGTTAATAAGAACTGTTATATGAATAAATACATTGTTTATATATATATATATATATATATATATATAATTTATATATATATATTATATATATATATATATATTATATATATATATATATATATATATATATATATATATATATATATATATAGAATTATATCGATATATCCAAGACTCGATATATCGATATATATCGATATATCGAATATCGAAGGTCAGACGAAAGGTTCAATTTTTCCTATATATATATATCTATGACATATTAATTAATTGCTAGCATACTATACTACTAATATATGAAAAACACACAAAAAACATTTATCTGCACCGTGAAAAGGTCATATATATTAAAAAAAAATTAATATATATATATATATATATAATATATATATATATATATATATATATATATATATATATATATATATATATATATATTATATATATATATATATATATATATATATATATATATATATATATATATATATATATATATATATAATATACATATAATATATATATTGTATAATATAGATATATAAAATATATATATAAATATATATTAAATATACCGTGAAATTTTCAATTTATTATATATATATATATATATATATATATATATAATATATATGATATATATATTATATATATATATATATATATATATATATTTATGTATTATATATATATATATATATATATAAATAATAGATATATATTATACATATACATATAAAAATACAAATATATATAATATATATATATATATATATATATATATATTATATATAATATATATATATATATATATATATATAATATAAGACACATATATATATATATATATATATTATATATATATATATATATATATATATGCTCAAGTTTGTTTGAAGTGACAAATTTTGAAATCACAAAATCCCTTATTTTCCCTAACATATTTTAGATAACTTTTTTATTTCCCTTGTAAATTTATTGCTGCGTATGTGGAAGCTCAAAAAACTTTCAAAAAGATTTTTTGATTTGTTCATTTTTTTTTCATTTTTATTCTCGATAGATTTTAATAATTTAATAATAATTTATCATAAGAATATATATATATATATATTATATATATATATATATATATATATTATATATATATATATATATATATATATATATATATATATATATATATATAATATATATATTTATTTATATACATATATATATATATATTATATATAATATAATATATATATATATATATATATATATATAATATATATATATATATTTATATATATATATATATATATATATATATTATATATATATATATATATTATACTATATAGATTCACTATACAATATTTACAATATTATAATATATATATATATATATATATATATATATAATATATATATAATATATATTAGTAATAATATATATATATTATATATATTATATTTATATATATATTATATATATATATATACTATATATATATATATATATATATATATATATATATATATATATATATATATATATATATAAGTAGTTTCAGCAGCGTTTGGTCGAACTCCTGTTTTTTCCTGTTATACTTATTGTATCGTTTTGAGATTTGGTATATTGTCTGTTAACGGGTGTAGTAAACTGATTACCGCCGAGTTTTGGTGTCGCTAGGATCATTCTAAGGGGTAGTTGCCCCCCTAGCGCCAAGGTCAAATTGTGTCATTTTGAAGCTTTCACTTCTGCGTATATATATCTACCCGGGTTAGGTAGCGAGCGAGACCCGACCGACCGACCAGGTGGGCGATTGACCGACCGACTGACGGTGTTGTATTATATTTATTATTATTATTATTATTATTATTATTATTATTATTATTATTATTATTATTATTATTATTATTATTATTATTATTATTATTATTATATATATATTTATTTTATATATATATATATATAATTATATATATATATATATATATATATATATATATTATATATATATATATATATATATATATATATATATATATATATATATATATATATATATATATACATACAACAATTAGAAACTTGGTTACTCTCCAATAGAATGACCGCCTCCCCCCACAAATCCTCCATTACCCACCTAACCACCGACCGCCACCAATTTTCACTCCATACAATAGTTTTCCTGAACAACAATCCCCTCCCCCTAAACAAAATCCCAAAAATATTAGGACTTACCTTTGACACACCCCTGACGTTCTCCTTCCCCCCTCGACCAAATTACCTCATCAACTCAACGGAAACTAAACACCCTCCGAACCCTTTCCCAACACAACTTCAGTGACAGGAAACATACCCTCACCACCACTTATAAATAACTCCTCAGAACAAACATAAACTATGCCTCCTCCGCATTATTCCCTGCACTATCACAATCTAATTAAAAAAAATACAAATCACACAAAACACTGCCCTTAGAATTATCCCCGGATGCACCAAAACTACCCCCATCCGACATTTACTTGACGAGACTTACATCCTTCCTATCTCCACCCACCTGGAGATGGTGGGGACCCAATTCTATCAGAAAACCCTAAATCCAACCCACCCACGTCACCAAATATTCTCCAACCCCTCCAGACACAGACTAAAAATCCCCACCCTCCTCACCAGCCAAATTCTATAATGACATCTACAACATAATTCCCCCTCCTCCTCCCAATAAGACATGGCTCACTCATATCCATACACAACTAACAAACACGTACCTACAAAACCGCCCCAATAACAATTTACTAAACTCCCCCTCCCCAAAAATTTCCCCTATAGAAGAAACACTGTCCAGAAGAGGCCAAATTGACCTCGCCCGGAGCAGATCAGGTCATCACCCAAAACTTTTACAATATAAATATAGATTCAACTAGACAATGTTACCTCCCCCACCTGCTCCAGATGTCACAATTCCCAGGACACAATGGAGCACCTCCTTCTGGGGTGCTTCGCTCTCGACGCCCCTGTGCCGACTTCTCTATATCTTCCCTTCTCGACCTGTGGAACCGCCCAAGAGCGGTGGCCGGCTTCCTGGAAGCAGTGTGGCCCTCCAATTGAGGTGGGCCAGGGGCAGAAGTATGTATGTATGTATGTATGTATGTATGTATGTATGTATGTATGTATGTATGTATGTATGTATGTATGTATGTATGTATGTATGTATGTATGTATGCCTAATATATGTATGCATAGCTATCTAAAAAAATTATTTATATATATATATATATATAATATAATTATATTATATATATATATATATATATATATATATATATATATTATATATATATATATATACCAGTGTTAGGCTTATCGTATCAGGGTAAAATTTGGTGGGGCTCTAGATGGTGACGTAACCTCGTCGTAGACGGGGTTACGTCCCCGTGCGCCCCCCTAAACAATCGAAATGTTCGTAGAAGGTTGAAATTTGGGTGGGAAAGGATTTGGAGTCGGATTTCTGGAAAGAGTTGGTATTGGAATCAGAGGAGTTGGCATCGGCACCGGTGCTGGTTCCGGTTCGGTGCTGGGTTAGTAAATATTTGTATAATAATACGATATTGGTGTCTTTATATTTGTTATCGAACCCGTTGATCTCGAATATGATGCCGGTTTCAAGATCGTAAAGGATGTCTGGGGACCTCCGAAGGGTGAGGTCCCCCGAAGAAATTGAATGAAATGCATAAGACCAGTGGAAAAAGGAGTCGGAGTCGGCGTCAGAGAAGGAAAGAGTCGGAGAAGGAGTCTAAGTCAGAGAATTCGGAGCTGACAGCTGCATTGGTGCTGGAGCCTGTGCGGTGCCGAGTTAATAAACACTCGTTTAGTCCCATATTGGTATCAAAATATATGTTTATAAGGTCGTAGAACTCGAATACGAGGGTTATAAGTTCGTAAAGGGCGTCTGGGGACCCCACAGAGGGGGGGTGTCCCCAGAAGAAATGCACGGAGCGCAAAGCAGAAGAAGATGTAGGAAGGAAGAAGGAGGAAGGATGGAGGAAAGAGTCTGAGAAGGAGTCAGAGTTGCTATCGACACCTGTGCTGGAGCCGGTGCGGTGCAGAGTTTGTAAACATTCGTTTGCTTTTTTTATAAGTTTCATTTTACATTTAATTTTTGTTTTCAATTTTTTTTTTTTTCAAATTTTTATTTTTTTCAAATTTTTATTATTTTTAATTTATTTTAATTTATTTTGTTTAAAAAATATAATTTTTACTAAAAATTTTATGCTTTTCATGTTTGTAACGTAAAAAATTTGTGTTTTTACATACCCTAAAGCAGTAAATCAAACCACCCACCCTACCCTTCCCACCCCTTCGTGATCTATTGATCTATTGATCTATTGATTCAAGTCATAATTTTTACTAAAATTGTTATGTTTTAATACCCTAAAGCAGTAAATCAGTAAATCAAACCACTCAACCTACCTTCCCATCCCTCTATGATCTATTGATCTATTAATCTATTGATCTATTGATCTATTGATTCAAATCATATTTTTTTACTAAAATTGTTATGTTTTACATACCCTAAAGCAGTAAATCAGTAAATCAAACCACCCTCCCCAGCACCCTCTGACCTCATCCAAACATCCTATGATCTATTGATCTATTGATTCAAGTCACATTTCGATTATCATTTTGGATAAACATAACATACAAAAACAATTTCTTTAAACAATGACCAATGAATATATATGCTAACGTAACAAAGTTTTCACATTAATAAAGCTAACATAGCGTCACCTGAACTGCGAATATAATGAACAACGACAAACCTAACACACCTTAAGCACGAATAAACTGCTAACATTAACAAAGTTCCACACTTAACAACAGTAAAAGTAACTAACATAGCATGCAAAAAGGTAACTTATTCCCACTTTGTCAAACATATCTCTAACAGAACAATGTTAATTTTACATTAACCACAGTAAATTTAACAAAAATTTATCATAACATTGTTTAATTATCATACAAACCAACGAATATATGCTAACGTAACAACGTTTTTTACATTAACATAGTAATATTTAGCAAAAATTTATCATAACCTTACCTAACTATCATAATTCCCAACGAATATATGCTAAGGTAACAAAGTTTTCACATCAATAAAGCTAACATATCATAACCTGAACTAAGAATATAATATACAACGACAAAAAAACATACTTCACGTATGAATAATCTGTTAACATTCACAAAGTTCTCTACTTATCAAAGGTAAAGTAGCTAACAGGACATACAAAACTCAATGTATTCCTACTTTTCCAACATATCAGCAACAGCTAAAGCAGTATTATCTAACAAAATCCCTTAACAAAGTAACCAATCTATCAAAGATACCCTCCATCTTGAGCTATGAATTGATACTACCTTAATCAAAACACCAAACACATCAAATATAACGTAATTTTGAACTACGAATAAACGTAGACATTAGCAAAATTCTTGGGTGAACCTAACATTACTCAGCAAAACCTTAACCTAAGCCCACGTTTCTAACACAACATCACCAGTTAACACAGTAATATCTTACGAACTTTATCCTTTCTCTAACAAATCAGTGTTAATTTCACGTTGTCGTAGTAATATTTAACAAAACGTAGCAGAAATTAAACATAACCTAACATATCTAACACTTACAATGGAGGAAAAACTACAATAGATACTAACATTTGGAACTACGCATAAGACATTAACACTTGGAGCTATGAATAAGTTCTCAACCTACGGATAAACATAGCATAAAAATAAGTTCTTTATATACTAAACAACGAATATATGCTACCGTAACAAAGTTTTCACATTAATAAAGCTAACATAGCATAACCTGAACTAAGAATATAATATACAACGACAAACCTAACACACCTTACGCCCGAATAAACTACTAACATTATTAAAGTTCCGTGCTTAAAAACAGTAAAGTAAGTGATACAGCGTACAAAACGTAACCTACTCACACTTTTTTCCAGCTTATCTCTAACAAATCAATGTTAATTTTACATGAACATGGTAATATCCCCCAATGGTAAGTATTTAACAAAAAATTCATCAAAACCTCGTCTATATCATACTGACCAGCGAATATATGCTATCGTAACAAAGTTTTTTGCATTAATATAGTAATATTTAACAAAAATTCATCATAACCTTTCCTAACTATCATAATACCCAACGAATAACTGCAAATTTAACAAAGTTTTATCCAAACATATAAAAATAAAGTTTCATCCAAACATAACATAAAAATAAGCTCGTTGAATAAAATAACATAGTAAATTGTAATAGTTTACTGATTTTAAAGCAGTAAATCAATAAATCAGTAAATCAAATCACAAGCCCCTCCACTCCCCTCCCCACCCCACCTTCCATGATCTATTGATCTATTGGTTCAAGTCATATTTCGAGTATCATTTTGGATAAACATAACATAAAAATACGTTCTTTATATACTGACCTACAAATATATGCTATACATAACCGTAAGCAATGTAAGCGGTAAGGGCACAACCCTTTGGGTTGTGCCCTTATGTAACCGCTTACACCCCCCCTTCGGGGTACCCCGAGATGGGTCTTCATGCCTCTTCGGGGTGATCCCCGTGTAGTTGGGACTCATCGTTGAAAATTGTTCGGTTATGTATAGTAAAGATTGAGATTATGCTGCTGAGTGAGGGCATTCGTGAAAACTTTTGTATAAACATGAAAGTAACCCTAATGATAAACCTACCTTGTAAGCCTAACGACTTGAAGGTATTGCGTAATATTCGTTGATCTGTATGATCGATAGGTTATTTTATGATGTTTGACAGAGAATTTTGCTAATGTTCCACGTTTATCATAGTCAAAATTGATGTTATATTTGATACGCAAGACACTTTGTATGAATGTAGTATCAATTCATAGTTCAAGATGCGGTTATCTTTGATAGTTTTGGACACTTTGTTAAGGAGTTTTGTTAGATAATACTGCTTTAGCTGCTGATGATATGAATGAAAAACAGGGATAGGTTGAGTTTTGCTGTGTAATGAGTCGTAGGTTGAGAACTTATTCATAGCTCCAAATATTAATGTCTTATGCGTAGTTCCAAATGTTAGTATCTATTGTAGGTTTCCTCCATTGTACAAGTGTTAGATATGTTAGGTGTATGTTTAATTTCTGACTCCGTTTTTTAATAATAATGACAATGTTGAAAATTTAACACTGATTTGTTAGAGAAATGATAAATATTCGTAAGATATTGCTCTGTTAACTGTTGCTGTTGTGTTTGAAACGTGGGCTTAGGTTAAGTTTTTGCTGAGTAATGTCAGGTTCACCCGAAAATTTTGCTAATGTCTACGTTTATTCATAGTTCAAAATGACGTTATATTTGATGTGATTTGGCGCTTTTGATTGAAAGTAGTATTCAATTCATAGTTCAGGATGGGGGTAGTCTTTGATAGATTGGTCGCTTTGTTAAGGGGTTTTGTTAGATAATACTGCTTTCGCTGTTGTTGATATGTTGGGGAAGTAGGGATACATTGAGTTTTATGGGTCCTGTTTAGCTACTTTACCTTTGATAAGTAGGGGATTTTGTGAATGTTAAGCAGATTATTCATATGTGAGGTATGTTAGGTTTGTCAGTAGTATATTATATTCTTAGTTCAGGTTATGATATGTTAGCTTTATTGATGTGAAAAACTTTGTTAGCTTTATTGATGTGAAAAACTGTTACCTTAGCATATATTCGCTGGTCTGTTATGTAATTTAGGTAGTTAGATCCAATTTTTTTTAAAATATTACTATGTTATAGGTAAAAATAACAATGATATGTTACAGCTATGATTGAAAAAGTGTGAATTAAATACGTTCTGTATGTAATGTTAGGTTACTTTACTGTAGTTAAGTATAGGAACTTTGTTAATGTTGATTGTTATTCGTGCGTAAGCCATGGTTAGGTTTTGTCGTTCTACATTATATTCTTAGTTCAGGTTATGATATGTTAGCTTTATTGATGTTAAAACTTGTGTTACGCTAGCATATATTTGTAGCGCAGTTATAAAGAACTTATTTTGTGTTATATTTTCCAAAATAATACTCGAAAATATGACTTGAATCAATAGAATCAATACATCATGGAAGGTGGTGGTGGGGAGCGGACGTGGAGGGGCTTGTGATTGATTTCTGATTTATTGATTTACTGCTTTAAAAATCAGTAAACTATCATAACTTTACTATGATATTTTATTCAATTGAGCTTATTTTTATGTTATGTTTGGGATGAAACTGTATTTATTGTTTATGTTGGGAATTTAAGAACTTTTGTAAATTTGCAGTTATTCGTGTGGTATTATGCATGTTAAGGTAAGGTTTATGATGAATTTTTGTTAAATATTACTATATTAATGCAAAAAAACTTTGTTACGCAATAGCACTATATTCGGCTGGTCAGTATGATAATTAGACAGGGTTATGATGAATTTTTGTTAAATATTACCATGTTCATGTAAAATTAACATTGATTTGTTCGAGATATGCTTGAAAAAAAGTGTGAATAGTTACGTTTTGTTACGCTAGTATTATTACTTTACTGTTTTTAAGACGGAACTTTGTTTAATGTTAAGTAGTTATTTGGGGCTTAAGGTGTGGTTAGGTTTGTCGTTCTTATATTATATTCTTAGTTTCAGGTTATGCTATGTTAGCTTTATTATGTGAAAACTTTGTTACGCTAGCATATATTCGTTGTTTAGTATATAAAGAACTTAATTTTTATGCTATGTTTATCTGAGGTTGAGAACTTATTCATAGCTCCAAGTGTTAATGTCTTATGCGTAGTTCCAAATGTTAGTATCTATTGTAGGCTTTTCCTCATTGTAAGTGTTAGATAGTTAGGTTATGTTCAATTTCTGCTACGTTTTGTTAAATATTACTACGACAAAGTGAAATTAACAATGATTTGATAGAGAAATGATAAGTTTCGTAAGATATTACTGTGTTAACTGGTGATGTTGTGCTAGAAACGTGGGCTTAGGTTAAATTTTTGCTGAGTAATGTTAGCTTCACCCGAGAATTTTGCTAATGTCTACGTTTATTCGTAGTTCAAAATTACGTTATATTTAATGTGCGTGGCGTTTTGATGAATGTAGTATCAATTCATAGCTCAAGATTTAATCAGAAAAATGTTTTTCTTATCAGACTTTATTTACGATCCTGGTTTTTGCACCATTGACCGTTAAAGCTCCATATCTAGATTTCAATTTTCTGCTGAACATAATCGAGTATAAATAATTTGATGCAGATATTAGTAATGCTTCCGTGAAGAAATTCGTAAACCATTTATGGTACCTGCCACCTGGCACCGGAAACTGCGGCATTCTCAATTTTTGATGATGATGTTCCACTAGACATTAAACAAAAAATGGCTACTAAAATGAAGACAACGATTATGACAACCGAATTAAAAGATACGTTGTCAAAAATGAAGACCTCCATGGTTTAAAGGCAAAAAATATCTCATACTTTATTACAGCTGATTTCAAAGCAATATTCTTAAGATTTAAAATTCATACAAATTTTCTGAACAACAGCCCGTCTACTTGGAAAGAGGATGAGAACTTCCAACGTGGGATGGAACTATTGAAATGCATGATAGTGGTTAACAAAGTAGCTAAGAGAGGAGTGAAGCTAATTCAAGAATATCAGAAGATTTTATGCAAGGATGAAACAGAGAAAGAATACATAGTGCAGATTATTAGTGAATACAGAAAACAGTATCCAAAACCTACTAAAACCACAATTCTGAAAGGGAGTGTCCAATCTTTGCTTCGGGCTTAGCCCAATTTTCACTCCCGCTAAAAATGGACAAAAAATTCTCAATTTTCAGGTAATTTTGATGGGGAAAAAAACAAACTGCAGCTTTTTCTGATGTCAAAAACGTCGTTTTCGATTGTTCTTTCTGTGTCTGTAATCATTGTTTTGGTAATTTCTTTTTTTCAAAACCTATGTTTTTGACATTTTTAGCTTCAACTCCAACAATTTTTTTCGAAATGACTTCAAACTTGAAATATGCATAGATGGTCCATTATCTACAAATGCACGAAATAGTTTTTTGATTTTTTGAAATTTGTGCTCAGTAGTGTTTAAATTCAAAACCCACTTTTATGGTTTTAAAATTAAAAATTGCGGTAATTTTTTTCTGCTGATGCGATCTGGATGAAATTTTCAGAGCATATGTAGTCGAGGGAGATGCATAGTTTTTACTTAGATAATTTCTTTGTATATGCAGTAGTTTTGGATTTGTTCTTGGAACAAATTTTTCAAAAAACAGTTTTTGGAAATTTTAAAAAAAATTTCTTTTAAGTATACAAAAAATTATTTAAGTAAAAAAGATGCATCTTGCCCGACTGTACAAGCCCTGAAAATTTTATGCTGATCGGACAAGTAGAAAAAAAATAATATCAATATTTCACTTTCCCAAAAAATGTTTTATTTTAATAGTGAAATATTGATATATTTTTTTTTTTTACTTGTCCGATGAACATCAAATTTTCAGGACTTGTATAGTCGGGCGAGATGTATCTTTTTTACTTAGATAATTTTTTGCATACTTAAAAGAAAAATTTTAAAAAGTTTTCAAAAAATATTTTTTTTAGAATTAGTTCCAAGAACAAATCCAAAACTACTGCATATACAATGAAATTATCTAAGTAAAAAATGTACATCTTCCCCAACTACACATGCTGTCAAAATTTTATCCCGATCACTTGAGTAGGAAAAAACTTATCGCAATTTTTCATTTTAAAAACCAAAAAAAGTGGGTTTTGAATTTTGTCATTGCTGAGCACAAATTTTCAAAAAATCCAAAAACTATTGTGTGCATTTGGTAGATAATGGATTCATCTATGCATATTTCAGGTTTGAAGTTATTTCGAAAAAAAATTGTAGGAGTTAAAGCTAAAAATGTCAAAAACATAGGTTTTAAAAAAATGAAAATTCTGAAAGAATGACTACAGACACAGAAAAACACTCGAAAACGACTTTTAACACGTTGACTGCCAAGCCTAAATTTGGAATAAACCTTTTTGTACCTTGACATTAATGATCAGATTTTTTTTTATAAAAACACTATATGATGTATAAAAAAAGGTTTGGTGATAATTTTAGTGTTCAAAGTGTAATAGATTTTGATAAAATTTCATTTTTTTTTTTTTTTTTTTTTGAAAACCTTTAGGGGGCCATGTCACCAATATATGGTGACAGTCCTTTTTACACGGTTTTCCGTAATTAAATTAAATTTTTTTAATTTACCGAGTGTAAATAGCAATACCAAACATGTTTTATACCAAAAAAACAGTTTCTACATGTTCAACTGAACTGTGAAAACCATGTTTGTGTTGTTAATTTTTAAAATATTTTAGGAGCCATGTCACCAGTATTTGGTGACATCTTTTTTTATATAAAAAATTACAAAATTGCATATTTTTTCATATTTTTTCAAGAAATTACTAAAATGCATATTTTTTTCCTATTTCCAGGAAATGTTGAATATATTATTATATAGAATAATAAAAAATAAATAATTGATATAAAAAATAAAATGAGCCCCAAAAAAGTTCAAGAGGAAAAAAATCCCTTACAAAACATGAAGTCGCTACTGCCTTTGAAGCTAGCTTCACCAGTAACGAAGAATTTTATGATGACTCCGATTTAGAAATGATGAAATAGATGCTAACTTCTTTCTTGAATCAGATATTGATGAAGGAGACCCTGATCCATTTGTTGGATTTAGTGACGAGGAGGCGGATCAACAACTAGACATGGCATTGGAAGCAATGACAATTGAAGAAAATAGGGAGGATGCAATGGAAATAGATGATGCACCTCAAGATACAGGTTCCCCCAACTGGTCTGAGTTCAGAGGTAGACAAAAATCTTTCCCTTCACAGGAAAGACTGGGTTGCTAAAATCTCTACCACAAGACATAAAACCACATGAGATATTCTCTCTCATCATAGATGATGAAGTCCTTGACCTTCTAACTAAACAAACCAATTTATATGCAGAAGAGATAACAGCATCTAGAATAGTGAATGAATCCTTGTCCAAGTATTCTCATAGTAGGAACCAGCCTAGTACCTTCTAATACACACCAATCGAATCCTCGTACCTTATAACATAGGGGTAGACACTAATATTAGGTGTATTCTATGACGTATGATACACCATTGCTAGAAGTGTTAGAAAAGGGGGGTGGGGTACTAACTCATAGAAAGAACCATCCTAACACCTTCTAATATACACTAATCAACTCACCATACATTATAACATAGGGATAGACACCAATATTAGGTGTATTCAATGATGTAGGATATGTCATGCTAGAAAAGGGGGTGGAGTACTAACTCATAGAAGGAAGCATCCTTGCACATTCTAATATACACCAATCGATCCCCATACCTTATAACATAGGGGTAGACACTAATATTAGGTGTATTCTATGATGTATGATACACCATTGCTAGAAGTGTTAGAAAAAGGGGGGCGGGGTACTAACTCATAGAAAGAACCATCCTAACACCTTCTAATATACACTAATCAACTCACCATACATTATAACATAGGGATAGACACCAATATTAGGTGTATTCTATGATGTAGGATATGTCATGCTAGAAAAGGGGGTGGAGTACTAACTCATAGAAGGATGCATCCTTGCACATTCTAATATACACCAATCGATCCCCATACCTTATAACATAGGGGTAGACACTAATATTAGGTGTATTCTATGACGTATGATACACCATTGCTAGAAGTGTTAGAAAAAGGGGGGCGGGGTACTAACTCATAGAAAGAACCATCCTAACACCTTCTAATATACACTAATCAACTCGCCATACATTATAACATAATGATAGACACCAATATTAGGTGTATTCTATGATGTAGGATATGTCATGCTAGAAAATGCTATAAAAGGGGGTGGAGTACTAACTCATAGAAGGAAGCATCCTTGCACATTCTAATATACACCAATCGATCCCCATACCTTATAACATAGGGATAGACACTAATATTAGGTGTTTCTATGAAAGGATATACCGTGCTAGAAGTGCTAGAACAGTAAATAATGATCACTGATTAACATGGTTTCATTCAAACTTTACCCCTCAGATTTCTACATTAATAAAAAAAATATGAACTTCTGGGGAGCCAAGGGAGTTAACCCAAAATATTCCCTGTGCGCCAACTATCTTAATTCACCTTTAATAATGTATAGAGTGTCACCAAACACAGTTGACATGGCTTGGTTCTGAGAAAACACTGTCACCAAATATTGGTGACGCGGCTTCCTGTGAAAAATCACTGTCACCAATATATGGTGACGCGGCAGGCAACGTGTTAAAGGTCAGAAAAAGCTGCAATTTGCGTTTTTTCCATCAAAATTGTCTGAAAATTAAGAATTTTAGGTCCATTTTTAGGTGGGGGCTAAAATGGGGAGCTGCTGGCTCCAATATTGGATCTTGCCCTTGAGGAAATTTCATCATATTACCACGGAGATCCTAGGTGTCAATGGTAATAAGGGGGCACAACTGACAGAAGCCAGAGGAGCCAGATTTGTCGCCAAATCTGGCAACCTTTTAGCAATTTTCGGCGCTTTTTCCTCAGGGCACTGTCGCCCGCATTTGGCCAAGTCATGTCGGACGCTGACTAGGGAGCTGGGGGATTTTTTCCATTTGTAGCACTGCTCGTCAATGACGATGGCGTGTCTCCAAGGGTAACGGCATGCCTCCATGGTCGAGTCCTAGGTCTGCGAGATGATTCGAGCATACGATCAACCAAGTCATGTCAACAGTTAACTAGGGAGCTGCCCCATTTCCGGTACAGTTTTCCTCCATGGCGGTGGCGCGCGTTCGAGGTCAATGGTACGTCTCTAAGGGCGAGTTCGAGTGCTGCATCACGTATCCAAGGCTGGGAAGGCTGCCTTCAACTCCAGAGGAGTTTGGATCTTTAGCTCAATAGCGCCGACGCGTTTTCAACGCTGGAAAGCCTGCTTTCGAGATCTGGTAGACTTCTTTCAGTGGTTTTGAACGTGAACTCAGAGTCTTGATCCTGCAAATGATCGATAGATCATTCCACTCTATTTAGGTTAGGTAATGTTAGGTTAGGCTAGGTTGACTAATATATATATTATACATATATATAATATATAATAATATTAATATATATAATTATATATAATATATATATATATATATATAATATATATATATATATAATATAATATATATATAATATATATATAAATATTATAATATCCTGTAAATATAAAAGAAATATATATATATATATATATATAATATAATATATAAATATATAATATATATATATAATATATATATATATATATATATATATATATATATAGTAATATATATATAACATCGCGGCTTTAAAATCTAACTCTGCCTCTGTGGAATATCACCTGTCTAACTCTAACCCTAACCTTTTTCTCTTGTCTGAAACTCAGATTGGCTAAGAATTCATCCTCTAACTCGTTTAATGTATCTTAACTACAACTTATTTCATAATTTCCGTCTGAAGGGTGGAGTTTGTGCCTATATAAACATAAACACTCCTGGAACACGTCTCGAGAATCTCGAATCTCCTAAATTCGATGTTCTATGGCTTAAATCTTTCTTCCTTCTACTACAATAATCTTTGCTTCTGCTACTGTTTTCCTAACAGAACAGATTTTCACGGCCTTTTTGAATATCTTACTACCTCTCACGAGACTGTTATATCTTCATGTCCAAATATTTACTTTCTATTTAGGGGATTTCAATGTACCCAGCACTGAATGGTTGGGTTCTCCTCTCATACTGATTTACGTGGGGAGGAAGCCGAATCATTCAGCATTCTCAAACCGATCTGAAGCAACTAATTAACAGAACCCACACACATTTTTCGCCTGGATGTCCCAAACCAATGTCTTGAAACACACTCGACCTATGTTCACCACTCAGTTCCTTCTCTCTTTAAATACATCACTCTCGCTCCTATCGTAAATCTGACCACAACCTTTTTATCTCTCAATTTTAATACTTTCTCTCCAACAGCTCCATCCTGCCCTATGTGCGTTTTTCTGGCACTTTGATCGGGCCGATTGGGAGGACTCTGAAATCATTCAGCATTCTCAACGATCTGGAGCAATAATTAAAGAACCCACACACATTCCGGATCGTCCCAACCAATTCTTGAACCACTCGACCTATGTTTCACCATAGTCCTTCCTCTTTAAATACACCACTCTCGCTCCTATCGGTAAATCTGCACCACAACCTTTTTATCTCTCATTTTTAATACTTTCTCTCCAACAGCTTCCATCTCTTGCCCTATGCGTTTTTTCTGGCACTTTTGTCGGGCCGATTGGGGGGCCCTTGCGTCGCTTCCACGCTAGCTATAATTGGAATGACTGCTTTGACTCTGGTGACGCTTCGGCTTCTGCCATTAAGGTGGGAGCTGTAGATCGTTTGATGGGTATGAGCAGGTCATTCCTTCTTCGACTAAATCTTTCTCTCCCACAATCCATGGTTCGATCGTGCTTGGCTCCTCTGGCCATTCAGGCTAAGTAGACCAGTGGCTATCGGGGGTGGAAAAATTTCCATTCACCTATCGTTCTTGCTAATTTTCATTCAGCAGAAATCGTTGCAGGGATACTCATCGTCGAGGCAAAGCGGCTTTCATCAAACGAAAGTGCGCTATACCTCCTGGATTCTCCTACTGATAAATCTTTCTGCCTCTTGCCAAAAATATCTCTAACAACTTCTGTTAAAAACCTGTCTTTCCTCCTCTTATTCGATCGATTGGTTCTGTTGCTAATTCTCCCAATGAAAAGCAATTCTCGGCCTCCTATTTTCCTCTAACCAACCCTAGACGATTCTGACATTCCTTCTCCTTCTTCTCTCAGGTGTCCTATGCCATTGCTGTGATTACATTTGATCGGGTGCATGATCTCCTGAGATCTATGAAGTTTAGGAAGGCGGGGTGGGGGCGCCCGGATGGCATCCCTCCCCGAGTTTAGAGGGTGTCCTTTCGTGCTTACCCCGCCCCCCTTCGTTCAACTGATTTTCTCTATGTCTAGAATATTAACACTTTCCCTCCAGTGTTGGAAGCACGCATACCATTGTCCAACCTGTTCGGAAAGAAAGGAAGCGCTCTGATCCTTCTACTATCGCCCTATACCTCCTCACTTTATATTCCATCTAATGTTGTTGAGTCGTTATTCAACTCTGCATTTTTCTTTTTCAAACTGGGAACCCACCATTTTACTGTTTCCATTTCGCAATTTACAGGCTTTTCGGCGCTCGAGGTCTACTGCGATATACTTTCCGATCTAACTATTTATGGTTTTCCGCCCCCAGGAACTACGGGGAGACTTGCGTGATAGTGCTTGACATATTCACAAGCATTTTACCGGGTATTGCACGCGTCACTGCTCGTCCAAGCTCCCCTCCTTTGTTCCTCCTTCTCTTTGCTTACTTAATGTCTAGCTTTTTTCAAATCGCTCATAATCGGCTGTTGTTGATGGGCGTGACTTCTTTCTTCTTTTTGTTACATAGTTGGAGTTCATTTTGGGATTCATTTTCCCCTCGTTTCGTTATACATACCATTCTACATTCTCTTCTCCCTAATACATTTAAAAATATGCACAGATATGCCCGATGACTCGACCCTCATTCTTCAACTCATTTAACTTCTGCTGCCCTCTTTTACTTTCTAGAATTGCCTCTCGTCTTAATCTTCCGATTTCTATTCTCGCTGATCTTGATAGAATATCCGGGTGGGGTCGTCTCTCAACCTTGTAAATTCAATTCCTTAAAAACCCAACTTTCTGCAAATCTCCCTCTCTAAGACACCTTCTAACTTTCTATCTTCTTCGACGGTTCTCTCGTCTCTCCTGTTGCCATATAAACATCCTTGCCTTAACATAAACAAAAAATGTCTTGAAACCTCACATACAAGGTTGCTAGCGCGCCTCCAAAAACTGAGGAGTCTGTTAGGCTGCCGAGACTTTTTTTCCCTTCTCAGTTGCTCCAGCTATACCAGGGCCTCATCCGCCCTTGTATGGAGTACTGTCCTCATATCTGGGGGGCTCTGGTTTCAACGACTTTTGGAGAAAATCGATGAAATATACAAGGGCCTTATAAACTGTTCTGCACTTTCCAGTTCATCTGACCCTCTATCTTTGCGCGATGTTTGGGCTTTTATCTCATTTTCTTATTATCCCTCCTTATTCAGGTGCTCGAGGTATCTTATCACTCGCGTCCACCACCTTTACGACGCCCTCGTAGCACAAGGGTGCTGTGTCGGCGCATGAGTTTTGTGTTGATGTTGGTAATTCCAGGCTTGTTCGCTGTGGTGCTTCCTTCTTTCCTTGCACCTCTGTTTGTGGTAATTCTCTTCCATCTTCTGGTTTCCTGCTGAATTAAGCCTCTCTCACTTTAAAGCCTGCGTCTGCTCATCTGCGTAGTTTGCGTTATGATGAATAACTGATGTGTGCAACACCCCCTCCCTGTATAGGGCTCTGCCCGTGTGAGTGGTAGGGGGGGGATGAACAACTGTAAAAAAAAAATATATATATATATATATTAGTTGTTTGCACGATACCCAAAATTTTCGTCCGATACCGATACCGATACAAGTACTCACAATTTTTTTACTACCGATACCGATGCCGATATCGATACCGATACCCATACCGATACCGATACCGATACTTTAGTTAATATAATATATTGGCCTAATAGTATATATATATATATATATATATATAGAGATATTTATATATATAGTTATATATATTATATATTATATAATAATATATATATGACTATATATATATAATATATATATATTATATTATATAATATATATATGATATATATCTCACGCACTGGTTAATGAAACCATACTATTCTCTACACTGCGCGGTGCCCAGGCCATAACCTGCTCGCGCATTAAGATTCATCAGTTTATAAAAAATAAAATAATTTTAAAAATTATTATATTATAATATATAATATATATATATATTATTATATATATATATATATATATATATATTAATATATATATTATATTATATATATATTATATATATATATATATATATATACATTATATATATATACAGCCGTTTTTCTTTTTGTATTTGCTGCTTACGAAACGTAAGAAATGCCGGAGTTTGCGTTCGTTTTTGTCAAACTTACCGAAAATCGCAAGAAATGATCACAAACGTAAGGAATTTCCTTAATTCTGTAAAGATGCTATTTCCCGTTACTTGCCCGAATTTAAGCCACGTTCTTACGAAATTGTAAACAACAAGGATGGCGGCTTGGTGTCTGAATTGGTGAATTTTTCATTCAATAAAATCAGCTTTAGATCTAATTTCTTCCACTTTGGATAAACTGCCATCACAAACATAGTTGATCCATTATTGTAATATAACTCTTTTTTTAGTTTTTTTATTTCTGTTTATTCCAAAAGCACGTGCTCCATTACAACAGCTGATTCCAATTGCTTAAAAACAAAAGTAAACTAAGCACGAAATCGGGGTCGTTTAAACACCAGGGTTTACACTGAAATTTTAAATTTGAATTTCCCTGACATTCCCTGACCAAATTCGCAAATTTTTCCTGACCAGCGTGTTCGTTATTTTTGGCGTATAAAAATATCTATTAATCATATTGCAGCCTATTTCTCAGTTCATATAGTCTAAATATTGAAAAATTACTTTAGAAATTATTATTCATCATGGATGAATTTAATTAAAAAATATTATTCTTTTTTATAATGATCTATATACCTTCCCCATAGCCGTCAAACGCACTTTTTTTTCCCAAAAGTAAACAGTTTTTATTGATACAAAAAGAAAATAATTTTAAAGTTTAACTATTATAGCCTAGGTGGATAACGTCCACTGTGATCACAAAAGTCTAAATGGTGAGATTTAGGTTAACTTTTTCTTCTCAAGCATCTGAATTTTGATTTTATAGCGTCATTCTTCACTGTCAAAGCTTTGTTTTAACATCTTCCTCTGCTCTTCAAGTTTATTGGTCTGTAAAAATTTTAATTTTCTTTGTTTCTTTGAGATGTTCTCCATATCTCCTATATTCTACTCTTTCATTCCTAAATCTTTTTGGAGTGATAGGAACCTTTATGAATACTTTCATGAATCTTATAGCATTGTGCACTGTTCTTTGAGAAATCAGACTATGTTCTTTCAGTTCTTTACTAAAATTGCTTTATTTACGAAAACCCTCCTTCCACTGTTCGCATTCCCATGGGAAAATATCAGTCCTAATTTAAATAATTTGCCACAATTCCGCATTAACATTGATTCCCAGGTTACTATAGAGAAAAAAATTAATCAAGTCTCTTAGAAGGATAGTGGACATGGAAAAATTTTTTTGAATTTTAATTCAACGTGTGATGAGAATGTCTTCATTGCAAGTAGAAGGTATTGTGATTTTGCTATCTCCAGCAACATTATTCTTGTGATCAGTTTATGGTGTACAACTGCCTCTACCAATAAAGCAAATCTTTGTTTCCCTGTTCTGGTTGATGAAAAATTATACTAGGATCCAATGATGAGAGCCCTTGGACAGGCTTTTACTTCAGAGGACATAAATTAAATAGGAAACTGGCTGTCATTTTTGCATAGCACAGGTCTGGCATTTCAAGTTTGAATGGTTTAGGATCTATTTACTTTTCATTCGAAGTGACTTTTTTTGAGAAGTTTTTTTTTTTGTTTGAAATTCCAAGATTACTACCTTTACATCACGCAAAATGGTCTTTGTATTGTAAAATTCTAACTTACAAAAAGCCTTGAGTGTTGTAGCAAGCATTTTACTGGATTTAAGAAATCTTTCCATAATGTTATATTACGAGACATTGTAAATCTGTGAAACAGGAATTGGGACCAAGTGGGGTCTTGACGTTTGGAACTTTCTAAAAAATTGATTTCACGTTCTAGGAAAGCATTTTAAAAAAGCCAATTTGCATTTTAGAAATACATCTTTGGTTTGAACAGAAACATTTTGTAATGGTTGGTGTTGAGAGATTTTCGGGCTGTCAACGCCCACAAAAATCCAAAATCATTTCATCAACCCTCAAAAAAACAAAAACAAAAAAAAAATAAAAAAAAGTATAAATCCCTAAAAGAAAAAGATAAAAACATTAATCATAAGTCATACAGTCATGAAAACACTCCATATTACAATACCTTCAATCGGCAAGTATGAACTCTTGGGAACAAACCTGCTACGGATCAGAATAGGCAGAATTGTAGGTATAGCTAACTAAAAAATAGAAAAACAGGATAGAAGTAGATTATGGGATGTCTTTCCTCGCCCATCCTTTTCATTCACTTATCAAATACAGCTCTTATTCCACCATTATACAGTAAGGAAAAAAATTTATCAATAAATATGTATTGGTCCATGAATCATTCTTCATATGTTTTTGAAATTAAAATTTCTCGGATTTTTTTTCTAATTTTCCTGACTTTCAGCATATCTTAAGACAGACGTCTTCCTCTGACCGATTTTTGTTCCCTGACTTTCCAGAAAGTGTGAACCCTGAAACCGGAAATTACTACTAAAACTGTGTTGAGCATTTCTTATCAAGCGTTAAGCACAAATGACATGACAAAAACGAAATGTCTAAATTAAAAGCAAAAGAAATAATACTAAAATCATTTTCTTTAATATGCTTCGTATTATTACAAATATGATTAAAGGATATAGAACTAAAGTAGAAATTATCCCATGTATAAGTATTAGTGGACTTGCTACTTCTATTTATCCCAAGCCCACTAATACTTTACTCAGAACTAATTTGTATTTATATATCCTTTAATCATAAAATTGGCAGGTCTAAGGTCCCGCCTACACAAGCATCTTTTGTTATTTGTTCTGATTGGAAGTTCTTCCCAAGAAGAAATCACCTTTCTCTGTAATTTTCTAGGTTTAGCCTTAATCCCTCTAACGTTTTTGATATAAACTTGTTTACACGGTTTCTCCGATAACATTTATCGCCCTAAAAAATACTGTCATATGATTTCCTTAAACTTCCTTGTTTATGCCCGGCTTCCCTACATTGGACCCCCTTCCAATGATCTTCACTTTCAGATAGAAATATATTAAACAAAAAACAAACCACAATGCAAGTTTCCTATATCTTTTACTTAACAACAACTCAATTGGCAGTTCTTTAGTTACAAGAAAGCATCCCCTGTAACTCCTGAGGTCACACATCGTTTTACAAACTTCAAATGCTGCAACTGTCAACATCGACTATGTAGGGGTCAACTTTCCTACACACTAAAATTGCGAGCCTCTTCAACGCTTGGGCATTTCCATTTCGAACTATTCTCTCCCAACTCTCAACCCGAGATTGAGTAAATATCTCTCTCAAAAATCTCCATTCTTCAAAATGCTTCTAAGGTGAAGAACTTAAAAATTTGGAGCTTTTTATATAAAAACACTTTAAACCTACACTTAACTTCCATAAGACTTCTTTCGCACTCCTGATTGCCTGAATTTCCCTGCAAAAACGAACACGATTTCTTTGACGAGGTTACTTTTGTTTTGGCAAACAATTGAAAATCAGGCTGTTGTGATGGGAGCTCGCGCGTCGCATTTCCGATAACACAGAATAAAACTAATAACAATGGTATATTACAAAATAAAATGTCAACTATTGTGATGGAGTTTAATCGATTTGGAAGAAATCAGATTTAAAGTTGATTTTTGATTGAAATTATTCATCAATTCAAACGGGCTTACCCACGCCGTCATTTTTTTGGTTAACACATTTTGTAAGAACGTGCTAAATTCCGCAATCACAGAAAATAGCAACTTTATAGAATTAAGGAAATTACTTACGTTTGTAAGCATTTTTACTATTTTTCGTTTAACAAAACGAATGCAAACTTGAGCATTTTTTACGTTCGTAAGCACACAAATAAAACGAAAACGCCTTTTATATAAAACATTTACAGGTAGGGTCAGACAAATAGGGAAACATCAGACAAAATATGCTGATATATAATATACTATATATATACTACTATAGTATCATATATGATATAACTATATAGTATATATATATATATAATATATATAGAAATATACTATATATATATATATATATATAAATAATAGTTATATAAATATTAAAAATTAAATTAAAAAGAAGAAATTTGAAACTTTATTTTCAAGAAAGGGTGAAGCTACCCTTCTCGAATTCGTCGAGTCATTGAAGAAATTTTTAAATTCTCTTCGTCTGATAGCAATTTGCTGAAAACCTATCAAATCTAGCTTTCCGTGAATGGTGTTGATAAGCTCAAAAACTTTCAACTACCAACACCACCCCTCAGCAATGTTCCGGGACATAGTATCGTGATTATATATATATATATATACATATATATATATACTATACTTATCTATATATATATATATTTATTATTGCTAACTATTATATATTATATAATATTATATATATATTGACGTGACTGCACATCGGGCTTTCGGAAAATAATCGATGC